>JAOEHI010000003.1:2442923-2477144 GCA_025447815.1 Percopsis transmontana
GGTTTTCGGTTGTTTTGGGGGGGGGTTGGGGGGGGGGGGGGTTTTGGGGTTGGTTTTTGGCCGGTCCCTGGCAAAACCCCGTCCCAATAAACACCCCCAATAACCCCCCCCCCCCCCCCCCCCCATCCCCATCCCCGATGAGGAGGCGGCTGATAATGGAGCTTGATTGGATTTTGTGGTGGAAGAGGGCAGTGGCGTTTTATTTTGTGAGGGGGGGCCACTACAGTCTACGTGACCTGTGGCTTGGACACTGAAGGGCACCCTCAGCTTTGAACACGTGCCTGCCATTTGTCTGTGAAGTTTCAGGAGCGCTTCAGGGCAATAAAAGGGTTTTAGGTTCTCTTTCTACGTGGTATTCTACAAGGCAGCCGTGTTGTGGCAGAGTGTGAAATTGGGCCCCCAATGTCCCAGATATAAAGGAGGGATCTTGCTTGTCGCCGTCGTCCTTCCCTTTCTTCCCCACCCATCCAACCCCGCCTGCCTCCCCCAGCCAGCCCAGCTCTTGGCCCAGATCCCTGCCTGGCAAGACCTTTGATTTGTGAGCTGATCTGCAGACCCTTGGGCCCCGCAGACCCCCGGGTTCTTTGGGTCAGTATCAACACCAGCCCCAGCTTAACCCTTCTAACCACTGATCTCTCTCTCTGACGCGCGCGCACACGCGCACGCACGCACGCACACACACACACACACACACACACACACACACACACACACACACACACACACACTTTATTATGAACTTGGGGACATGCTGTAAATGTACTTGTGTTGGAGTGGGTCACAATGTATTCTTGATAGGAGTGAATGACCGTAGCAGGGCTTCATTCAGTATGCGGCAGCATGTCTGTTTGAGGCTCCTGCTCCTATAGCACTACGGCAAGGGGAATGATCAGCCAGCGGCACTTCCCCGGAAGTGGTTGAACCAATGGGGAACCTGGTCCCCACAATGCACTGCAGAGGTCTTTGACACACGGCCGAGCCGCGCTCTAACCAGCGACGCATCGCGAAAAAAGAAATGTGCCGAAGCGGCATATCCCATGAAATCACCACTGAAATATGCATTGGAGAGAGGAAGAGAGAGGGAGAGGAGTAGATATAAGAGGGGGGGGGGGGGGGCGTTCTTTGTGTATATACAGTACGTTTGCCAGTGTATGTATTGCATTTGCTGTCATAATTTGTGGACCTTCGACATTAGCATGGCTGCTGTGTAGCCAATCTTCCCAGCCTCTCGGTAATTGAATGTGATTTTAATGGCAAGAAGCCTGCGTGCACTGTAATCCAACCCTACCGTTGGAAACATAATGCCTGCGGCTGTCACGTGAAAGGGTTAGCTTGGCTTAGTGACGAATGTCGCGTCAACACGTGTGGGTTTTCTAAGAGTATGAATTCAAGTTGAACTCGTGTCGGCAGCGGTGGTGCCTACGATCGCAAATTGTACCACACTGTGCATTCTCGTCAATGCTGGGAGTATTTTAGGCTGCTATAAGTGTATCATGACAGCATAGGAGTCCCTCTTTCACTGCCTCCGTTGCTTGGGTCAAGAGAGAGCTTGGGTTAAGAGTGTTTGTAATGATGCACGTTGACTGCTTTTGTTCTGTTATTGTGGTCTGTGGTTTGGATTAGCAGCTCGCTAACCTGGCAGGGAGTCAGGAGCTGTCTCCGTCTGATGATGTCACAAAGCTCTTAGCTGATGGCTATCTCCTGGTTTGGCTGCTTCTGCAGCGCTTTGGCTTAGCCGCTGCGTGTCACGGTGCTGTTTAGCAGGCTTGCGGCGCGCATGGCTGGTGATTGCGCTGCCATAGAACGCATCGTCAAGCCCAGCGATTGAATCGATGTGGGAAAGCAACCATCCTGTGAACCCGCCGCCATTTGGCGAAGGTCAGCCTTGTGTCTCTCGAACTCCGGGTCCCTGAATCGTAACGCGCTCCTCGGAAGGCAAATATCGATAGAACACATCTAGTGCTCAGCACTGCACACCGCAGCAGAACACTGCATGTGTTCGCGTCAATACCAGTGCACAGTGCCAGAGGACACGCTCTTTGTCTCAAACACAAGCGCACAAGCATACACGGCTGCACTATATTGCTCGGTATGATGTGTTTACCAAATACCTGTTTAGAATGCGCCGCGGATGTGGTGCGCGCGCCCCTCTCTGCTCCCCGAGGGACGCTCGGTGGTAAATGGCGGTATTATTTGTCAGGGCTGGCAGTGTCTTGAGGCTGCTTCAGAGAGATACAAGGAGGAAACTGATAACAGGAGCATCAGAAGGGCAGTTAATTGCCTCCAGTCTCCGGGAGCTGGGGAATATTTAAAATCTATGGGATTAAAGACAGATTAAAAACTGCAGAAGCAGTGGGCCCAATGGCGCTTAAAGATTGCAATCAGCAAGGGTAATGGGGGGGGTTCGAGAGAGAGAGAGTGAGATGGAGGAAGCAAAAGCAGAATGAATGCAGGAGCTGGGGGGGGGGAGTAAAGAAGAGAGAAAAAAAATGATAGATAGGAAATTCAGATCCGCTCCTAATGCTCAGGGTTCTATCTTGTAAGCACGATTCATCTACGTGTAAATCGTTTTTAAATCTTTTTTTTTCATCCTTCTTTTCTCCTCACCCCCTTGCCTCCCCTTCCCTCCCTCCGCAGCCCAGGCCTGCTTTGCTGGCGCCTGCGTTTGCGTTTCCTCACAGAGTCTTATCTGCCCATCTGTGAATTAGAAAAAGAAAATAGAAATAGCATAGCAGCGCTTGCTCTCCCCATGAGGATTAAGAAGGCTGATTGAAGACGCTAGGAAAACTGGCTAATAAGTCGGGAAATGTCACAAGGGCACTCTATCAAAACTGTGTACTTTTCATAATAAAGCTGACTAGTGGTGGCGGGGGGTGTCATGGCGAATGGGTTGGCAGGAGAAAGGATGGGGCAGGTCATGTCAGACATGGAGGGTGGTGGTGGTGGTGGGGGGAAAAACAGTCAGCAATCGCAGTCAACAACAACGGTGGGGCGAATGGCAGCCACTGTTACCCCCGTTCTGGGCGTGTCGGCATCGCGTGTGGTGGTTGTAGATGAGCAACTGGGGGTTTTGGGGCGGGATAATGTCGCCATTAGTGCTTATCGGCGCCATCTGAAGGCATCACAAATTCTGGAAGAAAGAACCGGGCGCGGCAAACAGAGGCGTCTGTGTCGGGGTTCGAGAGGACAGCCCGTGTAGGAAATCCTGCATTGTTTTCCTGCACCTTATCTCGGGCCGTTCTCTTAATCCTGTTAATGACTACATGAAATACTTAAGGTATCGTCTCCCAAATCAGCCGTTCATTTCACATATCGGCAGGAAATCTGACTATTCATTTTTTTATCTGCTTCTCTCTGTCTGTCTGTCGCTATCAGCCTCTCTCTCTCTCTCTTTCTCTCCATCCCTCTTTCTCTTTCCGTCTGCAGGTCTTTTTTTGGTTGAAAGATTATCCTTATAAATTATGCATCGGTGGGTAGTGGGGGTAATCCTGCGAGGTAGATAAAATCGCCAGTGTTGAGGGGGGGGCATCACAGAGGCAATGCCGCCGCCATAATTATGAAGCAAATGTGGGTGACATTTTAGAAAGTGGGCCCAATCCTCACCTTTGCTGTGTCTGGTATTTCATATGGCAGAAAACGAAATGTCTGTCATTCTCTCTCTCTCTCTCTCGATTTCACTCCCCCTTACGCCCTTTCTCTTTGTTTGGGGGGGGGGCAGAAAACGTGGAAAACTCTGGAAGGCTTGTGGAAGGGAACGCGTGACGGAGGCAGAAAGGCTGATGGTGGGAGAGTGATGGAGCGTATGATAGAGGGGGGGAGATAGAGAGAGCACCATGGCCCAGGGAAAGTCTGACAGAGGGGTCTAGGAGGAGTGATGGAGGTGCGTGTGTGTGTGTGTGTATGCGCGCTCTGGGGCTGTGCTGAGCACTCCCCTCGCCTGTCAGTCAAAAGGGAATGAGGAGGTCTTATCTCTCCCGCACACGTGACCCCTAACCTGACCTCCTCCCTCGCTCCCTCTTCCCCTGCATCCGTGTGTCTGTTCGTTACGCACGCACACACACACACCTCTCACGCCGCCGCCGGGGGCGGGGGGGCGGGGGGGCGGGGGGCCCCCCCCCCCCCCCCACAGTCACGTCCTGCAAGAAGAGGAATGTGAGACTCTCCAAGTGATGGGTTAAGTGTCTCTCAGGGAGGCTTTGGTACATGAGAACATGGGGGAGGGCAAGAAACCCTTCACCGTGTGGCTTCCTTTGCCTCAATATGAGCCCACACGCTGAGGTTCATGGGGAAGTTATCACATGTGGATGCCGCCATTTATTGAACCAAAATCATCCATAATCGTCGTCATCTTTTTAATGTTGCCCAGTTTTTATTAACCACAACCATGGACTGACATCCCTTGCAAGAAAAAACACATGAACCACGTGTGAAATTCATGGAGTGTTTTTCACAGGAGCTGTAGCAATAAATGCGAACACACCCTACCAGGAAACACAGTTGTATAGATTCTGACAAACAAAAATCGGGTTGAAAAAGCGCCAAATTCACTTCCATTAAATACGGCGACCAAACTGAATATTTCCTCTCAAATGTCAGCATGTGGATTATGGAGACTGGATTATGGAGACTGGACACTGTACAGTCATGGGTTCTTGGTGAAGTGTAATATCATTTTTAGAGAAAATATATGTGGTGCATTTGTACAATGTTTGCGACTTCCCCAGGGTCCGTCATGATGAACGGCTGGCCTCTCCGTGTCCTCTCACACACTATTGCGCGGCATATCAAAACACAGGACAGGAAGCCAGCTGCGAAGATCCGAGCTCTGTTCCGCACAAACACAAAAAACACACAGGCGCGGTAAACCTACACAAAAGACTAAAACCACAACACATTGGTCTCATCAACATAATTAGGAAGACACGAGAACACGCAACTAAATGCGAGTTCATATATAAAAATAAACACATACTGTATAGGGCTGTCATGGAGCAGTAGCTATGAGACAGCCTGGGAACTACTAGAGCACTAATGAGGTCTATCCCGTGGGGATTTAGTACTGCACAGTGGAATGTGGCTCTCCACTCATGACTGCCCTGCCTTGACACACACACACACACACACACACACACACACACACACACACACACACACACACACACACTACTGTCCGAGCGCTGGCTGCTTGCACATGAATAAAAAGAGACAGAGGGCCAGGAATAGTTGCTAAGTACTGTATTAGAAAAACAGCTAACAAGCACAATGTGGAATCTGACATTTATTTTTGCGTTAAGAGCAACTGCCGAAAGAGACAGCTATAGCTGGGTGAGAAAGAGGGAAATAAACAAACAAGGTGGGGAGGGGACAAGTGAGGAAATTATGAGGATGTGAATCTGTCAAGGTTTTGTTTGCACTTTACTTTTTGAGTTTGAGGGATTGGCTCCTGGTCTGGCTGGGAGAAGTAAGCCGTCTGTAAAACCAACCCAGCCCAGCAGAGCTTCTCCAAATTTGTGACCACCCCAAAAGAAAAAAACGGTTAAACTTGGGACACCCCACTGTGCACACTCAAAAGATTACTTCAAAATAATTTGTACTCCCTCCAAGAAGCAGCTTGTGACCACCACTATGAGAACGGCTATTGTGGAGCAAGACAGAGGCATCAGCGTCGGCCTGTCGACTTCCTGCTGCTAGCTGAGAGACGTACAGCATGGTGGCCAACAAGTCACAGCTCTTTCACAGCACGCAAGGGAACACTGCTGGGTTCTCGAATGTTCAGCGAAAGGAGGAAGCACCAAGATAATTAACTTTAAAGTGTGTTTTATAGTCTTTGTGCGGAGAAAGCAAACAGTTGCACAATTGAACGAAATACATGACCCTAAGTTGCACAATGGCTACATGTGTACACATTTAAATGTACACAATGAAAAATTGCAGATAGAGATTTAAAAGAATTTTTTTTAAGATAGGTTTCATAACCTATATATCTTATCTTTATTTCTATCTTTATTTTAGAACTTTTTCATAATCTTTCCTTTGAAAATAGCTGTAATTCAAAGGTGATAGCAGAAGAGGTAATCATTTCAGCTTCGGGTCTGTTTAATGCCCCCTCGACATGGCTCATTTACGGCAGGCAGCGTGGATCCTATGACAGCTGGCTGCCCTAAATTCGACCGCCATGCATCCGTCCCCGGAAATAAACACAGGGCCACGGCTAATCTCGCCAGACTCAGCCAAGCACAAATCCCCACGTCACAAGCCAACGTGCCCACTGAACGCCTTGCAGGACCGTGTTTTGGAAAATGTGACAGAGGTTGCCATGGTGCCCGTGTTTGATCCATTGTAATTAACCAAGCCCTATTGATTGCACAACGCTTCTCCTGGCTCGCCTCAGCCAACGAGCAGCCCTGAACGCCTCATCAAACACCACTTTAAGCACTGTTTACGCTGAAGGTTCCCCGCAATGCCTTGTCCTTACATGGTCCAACTGGGATATATAGGAAATAAGGAAAGTGGGAATGGCAGTAAAAGTGAGGATCATATGATAGCTAACGAGGCTGAGGTTTATTTTGTAAAAAATAGGTTCACATCGAAGCCCAAGAAACAGTTTAAAGCTATACTTAATCTCAAAGCAGATTACTGTGGGCGAGCAGATCAGTGACAGTATATCCTATTACAAATACGGTTTCTAGAATAACAGAAAGTGGAGCTCCAAAGATTACAATTATGTCATTTTAGCTTTTTAACCAAGGTGACTTACAATACAGTGAGTTCAATCAGAAGTGTTACAGAGCAGGCAGGGGTTAGGTTAACGGGTAAGGATTCTTACTGGCAGACCGAGGATCGAACCTATGACCTTTCAGCTGGGCGTCGACCACCCTAATCACTAGGCTAACTATTAGGCTATCCTGGCGCTAGAGATTAGAGTGCAGCTAGCAGCTAACGTTTTGTGATGACTTGGCAAGGCAGGATAACACATTCAAAACATTACAATGCACATTTCTAGTGGCTTTTTCCATAATCATCCATGTCTATCAATTCAAAGAGTTATTCGATATTTTTGGTTTAGTTTTAAGGCAGGTTGCTCCAAGCATGGGGTAGCTACCATAAATTATTTTTTACCTTTAGTTTTAGTCTTAGATTAGTTGAAACAAAGATCTCAAGTTATATTGAGAGCCTCAATTTTGAGACATATAGACACACATAAATGTGTCTTTATACATAAACTCACAAAAACACAAAAAATATGTGTCTGTACTATATGTTAATGACCCTTGCCAGTACAAAACAGTTTTGGCTTTTCTGACTGGCTCCACTAACTCAACTCTATCCTTTGGCCTGCTAAAGGCTTTGTATCCCAGCACATGTCACCCGGACAGGTCAAAGGTCAATTCGCCCTGTCTCCCAACCCTAGGGTGACAAGCAGAGGGGCTCTCATGCCCCATCAGGACTGACCTTGACGTGGCAGACAGAGCCAGCACCCACATATGGCCAAGCCCTTGGGTGGTTAACAGCCTGGCCTGGCCAAGGACAGGGCAGCTCTGGGAGGGTGGAGGGACTGGGGGACTGGGGGTGTAACTTGTCACCTTGGGAGAGCACCGTACTGTGTTAGTGTGATAATGAACAACCCGCTGACTGCATTGCTTCCTAAACTCATTATAAGTCATGTACTGTTTGAGTTCTTGAGGAAATATGCTTTTTGGTTGCTGTACAAAACCTTTGTATTAATTATTATATCACTTCTACTGTGTAGAGTAGTGCTGTAGATGGGTTTGAAATTTGTTTTTGAGAAACAACAGAACCCAGTGGAAGTTGGGGAAATAATAATAAATAATAATACATTTGGTTCATTAAATACCAAAACCAAAGAAAATATTTCCTCCCAAATGTCTACATGTGGACTAGAAACCCTGTTCATATTTAGAATATTTATTTTTGCCTTTCTTTGCTGATCCACGGGTCACCTTTTTTTTGGTTTAACATAATGGAGTGCTATCTCCAACGGGGATCTTACAGTTAAATAAATTTTACTAGCAGCTTAGTCTTTCTTTGATAAGCCTGCTTATAGAATGGAACTAAAAGATAAGAATCCCATTGTCAAATTTCATAATATCCATGATTATTTTTATATTCACTAATAATCACAGCCATTTCTACCAAAACCATTCCCTACTATTCCCATTCAAGGGCCTGCTGTTATGGACTACAAAAGCCAATAAAGGAGATTTAGGCTGGGTAGATCTAAGAGGCCTCTTGATTTGCGCTTTCACTTTCCCATTACCCACCGTGAAACCCTATTTGTTTGTTTAATTTTTTGAGAAATCCCTGATAGATCAGTAGAAATACCTCCTGAAGCAATTGCAAAAAACCTCCATACATGACTGTGGGGAAGACATGAAATTTAGACGACAAGAAAAATAATTACTGACGCCTTGCTAATCTAGCTATTCACCACAAGATATCCAGAGTTACATAATGGACAGATTATATCAAAAACAGAATCATGTTTTAGATAGGCCTACTCGATGTTTTAAAGCATAATGCAAAGTAGAGTACATAACTGTTTTAGGACATATTACAAGTTTATAAGCTTAAGGGTCAGTAAGTCTGCTATAAAGCCGAAGCCGACTTGAATGAAATGAGATAGGTGTTTTATATTCAAAAGTATATACTGTAGGTCAATAAAGTGAAAAGTGGCTCTAGGTGTAAATATAACACATTTGCTCGTCTGGCTTTTGCAAACTGCATTTATTACTGTGTGTGTATGTGTGTGCGAACGTCTGTGTGAACTTTTATGCAGCGATTGGTGAACGGTTATGCAACTGTGGCCCATTTGCGCAAAGCAAATAGCAACATTCTAAGAAATAAGAAAGGGGGGTTGTTTTGTGGAGGTTTGGCTTGTGTGTTGCAGTGGCGTTGTTTTTTCTTTTCTATTTTCCGCTGAAATTACTTCCGTTTAATCTGTTGGACTTGCACAATTTTCTGTTTCATTTGATGTTGAGCAACACAGAGATTGATAAAGGTCACAAAAAGACATGGCACTCCTTTCAACACCTCACTGAAATATAGCACAACATGCACATGAATCATAAGTAGAACCCTTCATAATAACACTTTAATCAGTCTTCAAAACTTCCAGTGGTTATTGGAGCATTTCAAAAGGTTAACTGGATTTGGATAAAGGCCACGCTACATAGGTGTAGGCTCAGCTAGCGTGTAAGGGCCTGTTAGTTTTTCATTGAATTCCTATGTAACCATAACCTCTGGAATCAGAGGTTGCCAGGTGACAGCCTTGAGTACTAGTCTGCTTCCACATCTGACAGACAGAAATGTAAACCAATGTGACACTTGACAAAAAAATTAAATACCCTGCATTCATAAAACCTTCGAATGAGTGTAATGGAGAGATTTAACTTCGACTACACTTAGTCTAAGCTAAATCCTCCTCTAATTAGACTATTGTTCACAGGCTTTTCTGTGTAACCTGTAGTAAAACCTGACTCGAGCGCATTTAACAGTAAAGTGGAACCCCTGCGTCAAAAATGCAGATAAGCGGATGTGATTGTGGAGGTGTGGGCATAGTTTGACGCCAGTTTGACGTCTGTATTGGAGAAAGTGTCGGGAGGTGTAGTTCACTGGAAACAGGTGGTGACAATTAACTAATTATGTTTCCCTAGTAAAAGGAGCATCGGGAGCAGACTTGGCATGGGGGGTGAAACACAGACATGGGAAGTACCACTCCGAACCCTCCCGGGAAGAATTGAAAGCTTGATTAAGTGTGCTGATACACACAGTGAAATCTGCAAATAAAAGTACTGGACACGGTCTACCTGCAAGGAACTGTGTGTGTGTGTGTGTGTGTGTGTGTGTGTGACTGATTCCTTGCTACAGTGATGAAACAGATGCAGCGTCAATAAGCTATACCCTCACTCTGTCAGCACAAACGTTATTAGCAACACTGACCTCAGAACAAGCATATGGTCGCGTCTGTGTGTTTATGTGCGTGGCCTTCCTGACAAATATTTCTTTACCAACTGGGTCGTGTACAGAGGGATATTACCAGAAGTTGGATGTTTGTATGAGGAGGACTGGGTGAAGCCCTTTGTACTAGAAACCCAAACTGATCTCCGATCACTTTTTCATTTCCACTTACGTTGCAAAGGCCTGGGTTTAGAAAGCTTAAGCTGACTCCAGCTCTGTGTCAGGGTCAACACCACCACCCCAACCCCCACCCCCCTCAGGGGCACTGCCTCTGGTTATATACCTTTGCCACTAGGAATACTGTGTTTACTGACCACACACACACACACACACACACACACACACACACACACACACACACACACACACACAACCACGCCAGCTAGTGCCTGGTACAGTGAGCACACATACGACCTTCCCCATGCAGTAAAGTCCCATGTCATCTTCTTGTTGATGTTGTAGGGTGTAAATCTGTCTAGGCTCTTATCTAGCCTCTTCAGTCATGTGCAGCACCAAACAATATAATATGGTTTTCTGTGTGATTTCTGTCATGTGTGAGCTTGCAACTGATATTGTTTTGCGTCGTCTGCCTTCATTCTACATGGAAACACCTTGCCTTAGATTCAGAGATATTGATGTACAGTAACACTTCTCAGTATCTGACTTGTTTATGTCCTTGATACTGTATATCTTCCTTATCTATTGTTGCACAGCTCTTTTTATATGGACACCGCTGGCCCTCTCAGTCACCCTGATTAATATGAACCATAAAAAGATGACAAATCTTCTGGTGGGAACCTGTTGGGTCATTATTATACTCTTATATCTTGTGGGAACGCAAAACCTGTGGGGTGTGTGTTTGTTTTCTAGCAAACTGCTAAACAAACCCAGTTTATTTAGCTTTGCTAAACCTTATGAAGCTTGTTGGAAAGGTACACTGTGTAAGGAATTACCCTTGTGGTTGAAACTATCATTACCAAGACATCATTGTTTTGGTTTGACACTCAGAGTGCATGCCTCTCCCACACATTGAGGGCTGCGTGGCTTGCGCTCCCCTCTACTTCTTCTCGTACAGGGCTCCACGGCTCAAGCTGTTCTGTATGCCTCTTCCTACGTCTGCCCACACTTTCGAGGACATATGTTTCAAACCATAAACAGTGAGTTGTGGCAGACTTGGAGTTCTGGGAGCACTGCTACTCAATTGAGGGATATACCTTTTAAAAGAGGCCAACAGAGCATAACCCTGCCGTTGTTCCCAACCCTACTGTATATGCTACTTCCACATAAAAACAAAATGCTTTGGATGCTACTCTGTCAAGCACTTGTCTTCCCAGTAATGACGGGTTTCAGCACTGAACTAAAAAAATCCTAGCCAGTCTCTTGACTCATTTCAGCCCTTTTAAACCTTTTCTGTAACATTCCAACGCAATGTCTAACCAACAGACAGTGAGGCTTTTCAAAGCCCTACAAATTTGAAATGTAAAAACGTTCCTTATTTTTTGTTGTTTGATTAATTCACCCAGACCACACACACTGTGGGGGTGAGTTGGAATTTTCCTTCTTAATGAGCACACTTTAGGTTTTCCTTTCATTCATATTCATGGTTGAGTCTCTATGAAAACAGGTATGTCTGAATCATCATAGAACATTGGCAGTTGCTTCAAGCGGGTGTTATTTGGCTAGATTTCCCAACATCAAAATAGCAGCATTACACTAATTATCTTACTGTATGGAATGTTTTCCACCTATCCACCAATTCTATACTGTGAAATTATCCCTTTGCTTCGACTTTGGAAAGGAGTTCAAACAATATTGCACTCAAAGATTCTTTTGAGGAAGAACAAACAAAAAAATGCTCGTTTGGGCATTCCCCATTATTTAAAAAAAAACATTTTAAATACAGTAAAGTAAAGACATCTGCTGAATGGCACGTACAGTAGATAACACTAACTGATGTTGACTCAATTTCTAATTTAAAAAAATAAATCTTTCTCTCATCAATCTTCTTGGTCACAAACACGAGCATATAGGCTAGTGTTCTTGGAGAACATCATTAAATGGATAGCAGTAGAGAAATATTAACATTGGAAAAGTATGCTCATCCCTTCACTTGAGATATGTTATCATTACAAATGTGTCATTGAAGAGACATTTATCTGACAACTGTAGTCCATACTAGGCATGGAATGCTCTCCTGTATACAGTACAGTGTGGGGAGGTGGACAAAGACACCAGGGTTAAGGAATGAAGGCAGGTCTACATTAAACAATAGATTGCCCAACCACACCTAGTGTACAGCCAAGTCATTAGATTGAGTCTTGGACCCTGGGCCCATATCAGCCAGAAATACTTTCTCTGATTTAGTGCCAGACCTCGCCGTCTGCAGTACATTCCAGAATGGATACCTAAAATGTATTTTTGAAAACCTCAAAGTCTTCGGTGTGTGCTGGGTTGCAAAAACCCCATGCTTGCTGGAATTGTCTTTGTTTATCAAATTTTCTTTGCAATTTAGTGGCTCTCATTTAGAAGGAGCAGATTTTGGCTGGCTTGAGGGATCTTGCCTGAGAGATTGGTCTTCAAGTGAGTAATCAACCACTGGGGAATAACATTATTGATATAATTGATAGATAATTCATACATCGGATAAATATTATACATTTGGGGGGGGTGCTTTTGGATGCTATGAGCTAAGGCAAAGTCTATAGAATAACATATAGGATATCATGTAAATAAGGATCCTTTTTATGCTAGTTCACATCATTAAAAAAAAACTGGGGTGAATACCAATCTAACAGTCCACCAGAAAGTCTGTCATATCACTTTGCAAAGGTAATACAGTGTTTTATGTATAACACATATTCACGGAAGGGATTAGTGGACCCTGTCTCTGTTTGCTGTCACTTGCGTCTTGGCTAAATGACATTGTAGCATCTAGAGGAAGTGCATCTCAATATCAGATCCCTGCTGTGGGGGGTTGCGCCTGGGGCATCATTTAGGCTCGAACCATCCCTACTTCAGTGTCACCTGTGGGAGACGTGTATGTTTGATCTATAGTCACTCACACCGTGTTCCGTCCACAAGCTCAGGCTGCTTTATTGCATCATATCCATCATTCAGTGATGTAAACATTGCCGGAGCATAAACGCAGAGAGTCATGCAGAATGACCTTAAAAGAAAGAACAGAAAAGGTACGGGGGAACAAAAGGGACAAATAGAAAGAAAAGATTAGACACAGGCGAGACAAGGCGAAAAGACAGATGAGTGACAAGAGAGTGTGAACGGAAACGGTGTGAAGGAAGGGTTCTTGACAAAAGGAACATACAGGGATTTGCGTATTTGCTTTGTTTCCTGTGTCGTCGTCCCCTCCCCCAACCCCCAGGAGAGGATTTGTTTAGGCTGGACAGGATACGGGGGGGGGGGGGGGCACATCTGGGGAGATTCAATCCCAGTACAGAGCTCTGTGCCTGGCCTCTGTAAGGGACAGGGAGTCCTTACCTTGAAGGATGGTCTCTGTCTTCAGCTAGAACAAGTCCTGGCATGAGCCTTGCAACACAAACACTAGCCCATGTGTGTGTCAATGCGAGGGGTTCATACATTTACGGTATGTATAAAATATTTATTGTCTCTGTTAAACACTATAGGCACCTAATGTCTTTGGAATGACTCTGTATAAATTGGGTTTTAAGTGTAAGGTTAATCACATAAAACTAGTCAGACAAAAATGTCAGACTGATGATAAAAACTTTGAGATGCCACAGGAAATTATGGGCCTGGATACAAATTGCACGGAGCCAGCTGAGGTAAGACAAGCGATCACGGTGGTCTCTTTTTTTTATTATTATTACGAGGTTCATTCTTTTAACATGAGTATGAAGCAAGAGAGCTTTTCTCCTCTCCCAGTGTGCCAAGAAGAAGAAAATGTCTCTCTCTCTCGCCTTCTCTCTCTCTGTCGCCTGTTTCCAGTTACCTCCCCACCGGTGAAAAATATTTACTCCCAAAAATGAAGAGGATAACTTTCCGTCTTCAACACCGTTCCAGGAGGCATCTGGCTTGTGTTAGACGAGCTCTCGCCGTGTGTGTGTGAGAGAGAGGGGTAAATAGGAGGTCAAGATTAAAGTCTCGAGCAGAATCCCACTTACCCCTAGCAGGAGTATCTGAAAGATAAAAAAAATAACTAACTGAAATTATGGGTATATGCAGCCCCACTGACAATATCATATTCTGGCAACAGTCCTGTCCCCCCACCCTTAATATTATCTCACACAGAAGCACTTAGCTGTCTGCTGATTCCACACTATCAACAAGTCAAAACAGCACAAACAGACATTCTCACACACACACACATAATGAACCTCCTTTGAAACAGGAGATACTTGCAAAAATGTCTTCCTCCTACTGTAGCCGCTGTAATTATGCACAAACTGCCTTTGGTCATCTCATTTTGAGACCCGTGTGAAGAAGGGATGTCCAGTGCATTAAGAAATTATCCGAACAGCTTCTTCTGGCTCACAAGTTATCGCATCATTGACTTGATACAGATCTGATGTTTTGATTGATGTGATAGGAAGATAGGAGTGAACAGGATATGAGTGAAGAGGAGTCATGTGAGCTCCACAGTTTGGAGCTAAAATTATACATAAAATGATTTGATTGGCTAATTCAGAAAGGGAGAGCAAGAATGGTTCAAGGGAGGAAAGGCTATATTCCAGTCATATTGGAAAAAGTGCCAACATACGATGGTCACAAAAAATAACAAATTAGCAATTGTTTGCCTGCGGTGCAGCTCCAGATATTTCTGCCCATCATCAGGTCTCCATGCGTTATATTGGCTAATTAATTACAGGTGCACCTCCTATACATTTGGATGACATCACACGCTTAACAAGCCTAGTATGGACTACTCGTTCATTGAAGTTGAGTATTGAGGATGATGACGACTGTGATGCAAGGTTACATGAGCCATGAAAAGAACATGAGATAGTTTCCTTTTTCTTCTCTGCGTAAGGTGAATACTTCAGTGCCGTTTTCCAGGCTAGCCTCTATGCAGGTTGAACTGTTCTCTCAGATGAACGTCCAGATGCAGTAAAGAATAACACGTCAAAGGAACTCAGAACAGCACAGGAACTGGAACATGCCTAGGGGTGGAAAAGTTTAGGATTTCTCTCTTTTAAGTGCCTATTTCCCAGCCAACATTTCAAAAGGAAGGGACAAGTCGATGAAAAAATAAGGGGTTTTATAAAGGGTCTTTTATTCGATTTAAGACAAGACCATGCCAGATGTACCAAATTCTTAATGTTATGATTGAACATATTATACCAACAGCCCTTTTACTCATAGTGTCGGGCAATGTCTTTGGGAATCTAATGATTAAATGTTAGTTTGGTGGGACACTGTCAGGTACAGCATGTGCAGTATGTAGTTATAATATGTGTGTGATGATCAAATTAAAATATTTCTCATTTTTAGATTCAGTTTATTGCATGCTTCAAATTCTCACAATTCATAATGCATAATTTAAAACCATCCTTCAATGAAATTTCAAAAACATTCTGTTTATAATTAAGGTCAAAAAGAAATGAAAAAATTAATTTATATGATGACGTATTCTTGATAATTTAGCATAAACCGGCAGTAGGTTTTGAATCTCAGTACATACATCTAATACCAGCGAGGCCTTCAGGGTCTGCAAGCATGAACATGGTTGATGCGTCTCTGTAAAGATCCTTTTCTCATTTGTTCCTTTCAGTTTGTTCCCTTAGTCAACCACAGGAGCTCATACACTGCAAAGTGTAACAGGAAAAGCCAGGATGACACTTGCCTCAAGGTTTGCAATGCCGCCTGTGGCTTCTGGCTCAACTTATGATCTGCGGTTTGTTAAAAATGCTTGTGTTATACCTTCAGCCTTTTTAGGCATAATTTCATAGGCTAGCACTACTCACCCTTAAATTCAAAAAGACTGGACTGAGCTAACCCTATCAGAATTCCCCTTAGGGACAAGAGAGTGACATAAGATTGCGAGGAACACTGAACACCAAAACACTGAGTCACACACTGGTAACTTGCCTAGAACTCAAACCTTGCTTCAACAGAGCAGTATAAACAACCCTGGCTCCTCAACCCACTAAGCCAATAATAGAATCTCTTTGTCCTTGTGTGTGTGTGTGTGTGTGTGTGTGTGTGTGTGTTTGTGTGTGTGTGTGTGTGTGTGTGTGTGTGTGTGTGTGTGTGTGTGTGTGATGTCCACATCACGACTAACCGTTCGCTGAGTGTCCCTCACGGCCATTTTGTTGCTATGAATGGGAGCAAATGACCTCATATAACAAAAGCAAATGAGTATCAGAAATGGGGACACTAAGGTCTGTACACTGCGTGACAGAAGCGGTTGTCCAAATGCATGTACTGTACATGTAATGATGCAGTCACACAATGCTTAGGTGCATTACTATGAGCAAACCTTACAGCACATACACAGTACATATACTGTATAGCGCAATCAGTCCTTGTTAAGCTAGTCCCCCGGGGGCGGGTTAAGCAAGCCAGGCATGACATATCACGCTGACTTTCCATTTTAATGTCATATTAAGATTAATAATGCATGTTTCCTGACACATTAATTACCTCTGCCCACACCCTGAAGCGTACAGACACACACACACACACACACACACACACACACACAGAGTCAGTACCGTGAACTCTACCACAACATCGCATCTACACACAACCAAATACACTTTCTGTCTCCCTCTGTGACACCTAAACCCGCAAGGTGGGTCACGGTACTTCAACTGGGTACAGCTGCGCCCCCTGAACACGCTGTACTGGACGTGCTGTTCACCTCCCCCCAACACACCCACAGTGTAATGAACCTGCCACAATAGCTTGTCAAGCTTGCTTGTTGTGGTCGTGACTGGATATTGTTTAGCATTCTATTCATAGTGAACGATGAATTGGGAAGGTGTGAGGAATGGGAGGGAATTTGGACGGAGAGAAGGCGACGATGCAGAGTTGTTCCTCGAGGTGTCTGAGACATTGTGATTAGTGTTAAAAAAACACAACTCCTTTCAAGTAAGACATTTAACGAGGCCTTGCTGGGATGCGCTCCTTGTATCATGGCAGGAACATCACTTGTAAATGATAACGCTCGGATCGTGCAGGTGTTTTCAGCACTTTGCTGAAAACATCGATAACTAATCAAGATCCAGAATGGGGAAAAATTCTCATTCTTTATCTGTGCAACCTACCAAACAAAGCAGTTTTCTCCAAAGCCTGAGATATGTTCTTTGAACGGTTCTTTGAATGAATGAATTTTGTTCATGTAGAATCTTTTTTATTGAGAAAGAATTATTGTCATTATTATATATTATATGTCATTGCAACAAGTCAAAATAGAGATTAGCTGCTTGTCACTAATGTTTTTCATTCAAAACCGCCTTTTGGATTTGTAAACCACAAATCAAAACTCAAACAAACTTTAAACAAACTCAATGGATAGGAACATCTACAAATAAAAGTCCTTTGAGTGATTAGTGCTTGTCTCGATTCTATCAAGTGCATCAGTTTATGACAACATTCTGCCGTTGAAATTCAAACACAAACCCTTCATGAACATTAAGCTATATTTTCCCCATCCTTCAAATGTGATGAAACGCAAAGAAACACGCAGGGCCTCGTTTTCACAATCCACGGAGGTGGGAGTTTTAATAGAGCAACGCCGTGGCTTTCATCTTTCTCCAGTGAGTTGCAACGCACTCATATCATTAAAGCCCCGCACTAGGTAATTTGTGAGGAGTGACAGCTTGTTGTTTCTGGATGAATAGTAAGAGTGTGTGTGTGTGTGTGCACACAAATACTTTGCCTCTTCGTCTTGCTCCTTGCTCCTCGTTCTCCCTGCTGGCCTAGCCCCGGTTGAGTCGCTGTATTACGATGCATGGGAAATAATTGGCCGTCCCTTTCATCACAGGATTATGAGAATAAATCTCCTTTTGGGGCGGACCAGCGCTAAGAATCATTGAAATCCTGTTACATGGGGGTATTATCCAGCAATTAATTGGTTTTTCCTTACGCTAAGCTCTGTTCTCCGCCGCTATCCCTTTTCTGTTCGCACACTTTGATAAATTCGACGCTCACTTGACTCAGTCAGGAAAGAGTTTGGGGGTTAGGGGACTAGCAAGGGAGGGGATTGGTAACAAACGACCCATTGGTAACCCATCTCTCCCTCTCTCCTGCTCTCTCACCCAGAGTGTCATTAGCGCTTTGGCTGGAGGACCTACTTTGTGTCCATGGTTGTTGAAAGGTTGAGCGATTGGGGTTGTATCTTTCATCAAGCACCACAGAGGACATAAATGTTAGATGACACTTTCATGTGTCAGCCTCTGGGGCGCGGTTTGTTAAAAAAGCCAAGTGTTTTAAGCCAAGCAAAATATAAATCAAAGCAAATTACGGGGGGGATGGGGGTCTGGGGCACAAAGAGATTTTTTGCAGTGTTGATATTGCATCATTCACTAGAGACTGGACCAGTAACAGAGGAGTAAAATGATTTTTGGCAGCATGGGTTCAGTTTAATCCTCAACTGCTTTGTCCATCTGTTCAAGAAGACTAATAACGTTTGATCTGAACTCTTGCTTTCGCCATCAGAGATGTAATGAAAGAGAAGCGTTCCCCCCTTTTCTCCCACGGTGGCTTTCCTTTCCTCTGCATGTGACATCACTGGAGTCAGTCCGGCTGAGCGGGGATATCTTGTGTAACCTCAGTGACGGGCTGGTGACCCTGTGGCGGTGACGTGCAATGCCTGGTCACACACACACACACACACACACACACACAGTAGCTATCCACTTCCCATTAGCAACAGGAAACCCCTTGAGTCATCTTAGAATGGAGCGCTGTTTGTAATGCAAGCAGTTTCAATGAAATCATGTGTTGATGGTCGCCTGGATAAGACAGATCGAATGAAATTATGAAATTATGTTGTGTGATGTGAAGGGAAAGTACGTAAGTTTATTCTGTCCAAGTAACTGTGCTATAATAGAGCTTAACACACGAGAAGGTTGGCTTCATGAAAATGTATGCTCTTTCCTTGAGATGGTCTGGTAAAAATAATCTTATTTCAATAGGTCATGCAAGTTAAAGGCACACTCCTTGATTCGTGTGACCCGGAAATACTCCTGTGACAAAAACATTCTTGTTTTGGTTTGAAAGTCTGACGGTGCATGCCCACCAACCTGAATTACTAATTTAATTAATAAGTTAAAGAATGACTATCATTAAATATTTAATTTAAAAAGGCCTATGCAATCCCTTTTTTTGAGACATAAAAAATAGGGAAAATATAGAAGTAGCACTTTTTATCTTAAAAGTGGTGTTGATGATATACTGAAAGACATTCAAGCATTTTGTTTTCAGCAATAGCTCCAAACTGTCTCAGGAGAGCTATTAAGGAAGTCTGCATGCAAATTATATATAGTGTACTGTAATTCCATTGAACACAGAAAAAAATTAAAAAATAAAAAGACATACTGAAAAACATTGTCTAGGTACGTTGAGTAGAAGCAATTCCTGCCTGCATTGTGAAAATTCTTAGCATTAAACTTAAATTGCTTACCAAGGAAAAATGATGTGCAATGCCAGAAATCTGCTCTCACAACTCTCCCTAAAACAATCCAACTCAACACTTCAAAGGGAAAATGATGGACAGATTGGGATAACCAGGAGAAGGAATTTACAGGAATTTACATCCAGACTGGAGTCTGGAGTAAGTCCACATGAAACAATCCTCATCTCGGCTCCTGGTTTGATTGATTCTCTGAGGTCAGCTGGGGTTGTGAAAATATAGTGCATATTCAGTAGCGGTGGTTATGGTTGGACGATGACTAATCTTGTTTTGCGAGCTCAACTTATGAGTTCATACAGTTAGAAGTCTAAAGTTCCCTAAGTTTATGTAAAGATCCAGTTGAGAGGATTATTGCTGTCTCGTAAGACTGAGGAGTTAAAGCGCTACTGAACTTTTGTTAAACTTGAAATAACAACAAAGCACCGCTGGACGGTGCAGGGTTGTTGAAGTAGGACACACAATGACACCGACTGATAGCAGATTTAAATAAGATGATTTGAATATGTAAAATATGATGCATAGTAGCACTCCCGCAGACGTTCATCAACAAACTCCAGTTGATGTTACTCCAGTTTTAGAGTTTTCTGTCAATTTCTATTTACAGACCTATTACATTTGAGTTGTTACTGTATATGTTGTTACTGAACATATAGAAATAGAAATATACCAGTGTGTTTTGCCTTCTGTAGATTTCCATCTGTGATCCATCCACCCGTCTATTTTCTCAAGCAGCTGACGCCTGTTAGTACATGGAGCCATTGACAGTTTCCTGTGTATAGCACGGAGACATCCTGTACATTTCTACAGTAAAAGCGAGCTTTTCCAAAAAGATTCTATTAGTGTATATACATTATTGTTCTGTGGCTGTATATATAAACTTTAGCACCTTCATGCCTCATCTGCTGCAAATCATTTAAAATGGCAGAGACAGAGCACAACTAAAGTATGCTGACAACTAAACATTTGGCAAACAGATTTGTGTTGTAACACTATAGTACTGGATAAAGTAGAGTGCAAAGCCTATAATGTATCATAGAGGGAATCTTTCACAGTAACCTTTGGCAGGTGTAATTACCACATGGGGGATGTCTTTCTGACAGCCAGAGCGTACAAGCGCGCAGCATGTGCCTCCGTATTTCATTTCACACTTCCATGTATATGTAGTTTTGAGTGCCTGGGCATTGCAAGAGGGGAACTCAAGTGGAGAATAATTTACACCGGTAGCTGGCTGACTGCCAGATCAGATTGGACTATACTCAGAGCAGACTGATCAATTTCCCTGGCTCTCTTCATCACGTCCGCCAGGGGAGTGACTCAGCTAATTAATGCCAAGAAAAAAACATGACCTGAATAGGGTGAATAGGACTATATTTCTACCCTAGTGTATTTCTACACTAGGGTAGAAATACAGTCCTTCACACCTACACAGTGACATTTGGGGAATACAGCACACACACACACACACACACACACACACACAGTATATACTGTATTTGCACGTGTATAAACACACACCATGTGTTACACAGTGGCCAACCAACTTCTCTCTCTGCTACAAAACTGTGGTGCAGCAGTGCACAAGGTGTTACTGTATCTCACCCGACACACATAGAAGACATTTTGACTTTCTGCACTATTTACAAAATATAATAAATATACTTTTAGTTTGCCTAATTATATAGGCACACTATTTCTGAATGATAGACACACACAAAAAAATTGTAGTGGGGGGTACTCCGAGTCATTTTGTTGATTTGTTCATTTCGATTCAGTATACCTCTAAATGTATCAAACATTTTGAATTTTTGGGGTTTCGAGTTTTTTCTTCTATACAGCTGTCTCAACCTCGTAACTTCCGGGTCCCGTGACAAGCACGTCGCAAGCACGTTCTCGAGCATCGATTCGAGTTTTAGTTATATCTGTCTTAGTTTACCCCTAAACATCATATAGCTACGTTCATTCAGGGAGACTGGCAATACAAGACAAGAGCTTGTTTGCTTTCATCAATCAGCTATGTTAAGGCGTTTTGGTAATTTAGTTGTTAATTTAGTCAATTTAGTTGTGCTTTTCTAACCAATTTGATTTACATTGTAAAAAACTTAAAAGTCGGTGTCTCTGAGCTGAAGGCAAGTAGTCACGACAACTGTTAGGTTCCGGAGTGGGAAGTGGAAACAGTACGTACTGTACCACTGCAGACCAATTCACTCTCGAACTCAAGATTTATTCATTTAAAATAATTTCTTTGTTCTTTTTTTCACAGCACTAATAAATTGTATATATTACAGCATAAACAGTTTCTTTCTTTCATTTTTGCCAGCTCTCACAACACATTAAAACACACGTTCGCGGAAACACACCGAAACTTCAACACGGCCTCTGACCATTGTCGGGCAACAACGACACTTTCGGCTTCCTGTACGCGGGCCGTCCTTTCCCACAGTACAGCTCAGCTCATCCTGCTATTTGAAATCTTAACAACCACAAAAAACCACACACACAACAAGATGACATAAAGGAAACCTGTTCCTGTGCCTGTTCAGCAGCTCGACGACAAACAACAGTGCAGATGCACATACTCACGTCAGTGAGTTGATGAGTCACCTAACCTTATTCACGCGACGACCACTGCACAAAGGAAGAATGCAAGGCCCTAAAAAAAACAACACAAGCCATCATTCCTGTGGAATTCGTAGCTCGTCCTTGTTTGGACTGCCCCATGGAGGAAGGTTCCTTTTTTAGAGTAGGGCCGAGGCCAGGCTGCGGTGACCTGGTTAAAGCGTGTAAACCACTGTGAAAAGTAGTGTTGGAAAGTTCAATGTGGAAAATAATGGTTTGGAACAGCAAGCTCCTGTTTGGCAGGAGCGCTTGTGCAAAAGAGGACTGATAATCAATTGTGCGTGGACACACACACACACACACACACACACACACACACAGACCAGCTGGTGCTCTGTGCTTTGATGATCACTAGGTAAAGCACACAAACACACACATACACACACACACACACACACACACCATTACGGTCGCTATGCTTGTTCAGCTTCCAGCAGTGGCAGGATTGGCTAACACTTGTGCAACACACAGTCACGCACATGTTTGTGTGCTCTGTCACTCTGTGCTCGCACACACACACAAGCCCACAAACTCACTCATCCACACACGTCTGTCATGTTCATAGACTGTTCATAGACAGATCTGGGTATAGATTTGACTTTTATTCTAGCACAGGCTAGCTCTTGGGCCACTGGTTGCTGTAATCTTGTTTACGGAACCACAGGCATATTTGATACGAATGCTTATAGCCTAGCACTAACTAGGCCCACAGCTTTATAGCGAGTGACTCATATCCACATAACAAACACTAGCATGGGAAAATATGGCGCTGTTGAAGCAAGAGGACCTTAGACTCACACTTTGGCCCTGGGAAAGGTAGTTCAGACTTTAGGCCTATAGGCCTAATTGAGCCTTTTTTTTAGCCTCTAGCCTACATACAGCTCTCAGATATCGAGTTGTGGGAATTTGTTGCAACTCGTAACTAGATCCAACCTGCCAACCCCAGCATTAGAATAAATTTGTGGGGGGCGGGGGGCATTAGAAACGGCTGAGGGGGCATGAGCTATGATCACTAATGAGGTCTGTACAATGAGCTGCAGTTACAATGAGACGGCCAGTGTAAAAAAATAACCAGAAAAAAAATAACATGCTAATATATAGGCCTACCAGAAAATGTTCAAGCCGGTTTTTTTTCTGGGCAAATGAAACATTGTAGCAAACATCAGGCAGTAGCCCATTGCAATCAAATAATTAACTATTTACAATGCATTCACACTGTAGAATATACAGCTGTGATTACTTTCGTCTCCATCAAAATACCAGCAGTATATGGCCTACAATGTCCCACGTCTAACAGAATTTAATCCAGCAGCTAACACAGGAGAAGCTTGGGGTCGGGCTCGGAGTAAAAGGGCCCATGCTCAGTCAAGGTGGTTCGCAAGGGTTAGGCAGGATAGTCTAGTAGGTGTTGGACTCCCAGCCGGAAGGTTGTGGGTTCGAGCCCCAGACTTAGCCTACCTGTAAGCATCCATGAACAAGATGCCTAACCCATATATGCTCCATGTAATTCTAAGGTTACTATGAGGACGTGTAGGCATTTTAATTCAGATGGTGTTTCGTTATGAACTGCCATAACGAAATTGCATAAGAATTTGATAATGATTAACTTTTCTGCTAAGATATTCATACATTTTAAGGTTATTTAATACATTTGGTTAATTATAGAATGACAAATGATTTTTTCCCCCACCACAAAATATAATTAATTTGGCAACGCCTAGGATGGCATACAGGTGAGCTGCTGGGGGGCAATTGCCAAATAACCCCCTGACACCAGGCCTCACTGTCACACAAGGAACCGGGTTTCAGTTTCAAGGAATGTTAATCATTGTCTAAAACACATTCATGATTTGATGTAATGATTAGTCCCAGATGATTTCCTTGTTCCCCTCAAATGTGGTGTTTCTCAAAAGAGACACGTCACCGTGGCAAATTAACGTTGTTTTCCACCCACAATAAATGTTTATATTGGTCACTAGTCACTACACACGGTAGGCTAAAACAGACTAATATCTGAAATTTTTTGAATGCGCGGTCAGTAGCGCGATAGCCTACAGTAGATTGCTCAATCATTGTGTCACCGAAGAGGCTGGACTGGTCGGGCGGAGTTCCAGCTCAGCTTAGTGTTTTGAGCGCAGGACTTGGGGAAACAACACTAGAGCACTCTCTCCTCTAGCGGCAGACGAGCTCTCACTCGCCTCGGAACTAACAGAAGGAATTTCTCAACCAAAAGCTATAGGGTGATCTAATGGGCACGGGAATTTCGCTAACGGACTTGGATTGAAATCTAAACCAAAGAAAAAAAAACTAGGACTGTCATAATTATATTTAAAAACAAAAAACAGAATAGATTGTTTAGCATCTCTAAATTCACAAGAGAAGTTTACACCTGTGGCAGAACTATTCGTCGGGTATAAACAAATGCAAGACACTGTATGCCGTTTATTTTAGCCAGGAGTGGACACGACCCGGTAACAAGCCAGCCTCGCTTTTTTGCTGGTAAATGGTCAAGCGGTCTAACGGAATGAACTTGCAGTGGAGCAGCCCAATAACGTGCAACCGCACCGGGCGAGCCGGACACAAACGGCTGGACTCAGACGATCAGCCGCTGGCCAAATGTGCCAGGCTGAGCACCGAGACCGGAGACCCGTCGGGGCTTCTCGGCACGTCACCCGGGTCCCCGGTAAACCCTGCAATCCCCGCCAACCACCTAGGACCATCCAGTATAGGACAGTTCCTCCTTCTACCTCTGGCCGACCGAGAGGGCATGCACAGCGCCCTGAACACCGATACGGGGGATGAGCTAGTGTGCAAGGTATTTGCAAATCCCAACATTGTGCAATTTCTTTGAATGAATGGTATTTCAAGAAACCGTGTTGCTCAATAGCCAGTCTGACATCATCCCCCTGTGTCATATTGACACGAAAACGATCACACTTTGCGTAATCCTTAAGAATCACCCTCGTGATTAATTCACCACCCGAACTCCATGAAATCTGTACTATAGCCTATAAATGGTAACGGTAGTCAAAAATATTCGGTGTCTGGATTTTCCAATCTGTCTGTCAACGTAACGTTTCTTTTCTCAGACGTCACTGCGAAAATGCAAACATCTGAGAGGCTAATGTAGCGCAGCACCCGGTCTCGACTAAGTGTTTATCTTATCATAAAACCACGATCCGCTCCGATTAGGTATGCTGATTAGGCAGTGCCGTGGATGGTTCAAATGCATTTTTGCACGACAGGGCAATGCAAGTTCCATACAATAATAGGGTAAATTCATTGGTCGTGCCCTTTACTGAAGGGACAGTGTAGAAGTGCACCCAGCTGGAATCCAAATACATTCTTGACTTCTAGCCAAACCTGCTGGCAGGTTTCCCCAGATGATCATTAAAAGGTCCATGTTGACCATGACCTCCTCGCTGTATCCCTCCTCTCTGTATCCCTCCTCTCTGTATCCCTCCTCTCTGTATCCCTCCTCACTGTATCCCTCCTCTCTGTATCCCTCCTCTCTGTATCCTCCTCTCTGTATCCCTCCTCTCTGTATCCCTCCTCACTGTATCCCTCCTCACTGTATCCCTCCTCACTGTATCCCTCCTCACTGTATCCCTCCTCTCTGTATCCCTCCTCACTGTATCCCTCCTCTCTGTATCCCTCCTCTCTGTATCCCTCCTCCTGTAACTCCTGCTCCTCAAACTCCAAACAAACAAACAAAACAAACTCACTCCATCTCTCTCCTCAAGGTCTTCGACATGGGAGTCTACCAGGAGAAGATCCGAGCCTACGGCGTCCTGCCGGCCCACGAGAACGTGGCGGGCCTCGGTGACATCATCCTGGGCGAGCGCAAGGCCTACGTCTTCCTGGACAAGGACTTCGGGGACCTGCACTCCCTGGTGAAGGGCTGCCGCAGGCTGGACGAGGACCAGGCCCGCAGCCTCTTCCGGCAGGTGGTTCTGGCCGTGGTGCACTGCCACCAGGCAGGCGTCGTCTTGGGAGACCTCAAGCTCCGCAAGTTCGTCTTCGCAGACGAGAAACGGTCAGGACCTTTCCACTTTGTTCCTTAAAACGTACATTCTCTTCGGGGGTCTCAACACTATGAAACACTGCATAGATATGTACAACACCATTGGAAAAATGTATTTGCTTGTCGTTAAATACAAAAGCATGTTCTGAACTGTGTTTGCATACGTTGGATATGGATAGACTGGAGTCTGTGGTGACCAATGGCGGTAGACTGCTTATCGCTCTATCTGCCACTATCTGTGTTTATTTGTGTTGTGTTGTGTTGTGTGTGTGTGTGTGTGTCCATGCACACCAACAGTGGGTGGATCTTTGGCAATAATGATGTTTGTGAATAAGACATTCACTTCCTCCTCCAGTCTGCATCTTAGAAAATTTGTATTAGTCATCATTTATTCATAATTTGCATCTTAATGAGGCCGCAGAAGAGCTTTTATCGGAGGTTTCAGTAGAATCCACATTTTTTTCCCCTGAAATACAGCCTCGAAGCACCTACACGTCCTCACCCACACACACACACACACACGCACACACACGCGCGCGCGGCTTGCAAAAATTATTTAGCAATTTGTCACTTCTTTGTCCATGTATCAATCTCTTCCCTGTAAGCGCCGGGCTCATCCCACACAGGCACTTTTCAATAGGGCCTTTTAAGCCACGCGGGGCTTACAGCACTTTCTCCATTCTCTCCAGCCGTGACCTGCGATGTGCCGGCTTGCCGGGGTCACGGCTGGAGAGAATGAGAGCAGTCAGCGAGAGAGAACTTAGAGTCGCTCGCGTCTCTCTGCGATGGCTTGTACGGAGATGAGTCACAGAGTCTAGGTGGAGATGGGGGGGTAGTCTGTGTAGTGTATACACACATGCACCCCATATAGGCTGTGAGAGACAACGTGGATGGGGTGGAGCCCTTCACGAGCTACCATTTGATTTAGGCTTAATGTTAGCTGGGTGTGATGTATACTGACCTTCAAATGGGTAGCGACAAGGACATCTTTTTGGCACTTTGGGAAGCAGGCTAACTTCAGTAGCGCCAACATGAGGAACAAGATATCACTGTAGATAATATACAAATACAGCCGCATGTTTTACCTTGAAGCTGTATTTTTAGAAACCCTGTCCCGTTCACTGATTCAATATCCTCGACAGGGCTGCATCTGCCATCATTGTGACTTTATTACAAATACATTTTACTACTTTATAATTTGCTAAAACGATTCAACAACAGCCCCCTGCACCCTACAGAACGCTGATCGCCTCACTCCTTATAGGCACGACATCCTACGTAGATTACCGCGATTCTCTATTATTCTCCATTACCTCACCATGTTGTGTGATACACTTTTGAAAATGCGCAATCAGCCGCCTTTCATACCCAAACAATCAGCCGATGATGCACTGTAAATATGCAAACAATGGCGCACCAAACCCGGTGAACACCACAACAGCATGATAAACATTATCTACACTTATCTATGCAGACGCCACGCGCGCACGCACACACACACACACACACACAGATGCACACGGTTGAACTGCAAAGCCTGTTTAGGGAAGGTGACTAGCACTGTGAAACACGCAGAGCTTCGTTGCTGGGGCCAGCCTTCCCATGCGTCACTGATGTGGCAACAGCCATTTGAGGGTAATTATGGGATGCCTGGCGCCGAGAGTGTAGGACCCAGGTGCAGATAGCCTCAGCTTGAGAGAGAGAGAGAGAGAAAGAGAGTGAGAGAGAGAGGAGGAAAGAAGATATGTACTCTCATCGGAAGGATGACTCACTCTCTCCACCCCTCTAACTCTCTCTCTCGCTCTCTTTCTCTCTTATTTATCTCCTCACTTCTTATAACGTGTAGATATATCAGAAGCGGTTTCACTTGCATACTGTATATTCTCTCCGTTTCCCTGATGTGTCTCACTACACTGTGTTGTTGTGTGTGTTCGGAAATGACTTGAGGTGCATGAATACCATGGTCATTAACTCAAGCAGTGAATGTCCAAAGGGAAAAAATGAAGTGTCTAATTCCGAAATGCTGTATATAATTATACCAATGCTATGATTCAGAACTCATTCTCTAAACTCCTAATATGCTCTGTCTTCAGGCTAGCAATCATTTTGTGGGGTGTTTTTGGTTTTGTTTGTCCCAAATGCTGGATTTGAAAGATTTGCGATATACCCACTCCCATTAATAGTTGCTCCAGTTGTTGGACTGGATGTGCAGCCTGCCATTAACATTTCTAAATATAGTGCCGTGTGTGTGCGTTTGTGTGGGTGTATATTTATGTGTCCCTGTTCCCTCTTCATTATGGTAAAAGTAATTTCACTGGTCTGTGTGTGTGTGTCTGCGTCTGTGTGTGTGTGTGTCTGTGTGTGTGTGTGTGTGTGTGTGTGCGTGTGCGTGTGCATCCATATCTGTCCTGCACTTGAGACTGGGACACTGAATTTTCCATGATGTAATCGCTGTCTTTAGCAAACTGTTTGACATTTTTAAACATAATACACAAATGTACATAATTACCCACACTTTAAATAAAGGGATGGATTTGTTATCGAACTTTCCAGCAACAAAGCCTTGTCCAGAAGTACCAATGTTTTCTTTCCCTTTAGTGTTCTCACAAATTTGCTAACTAGAGGCCAGCAAACAAGGTTGTTTCTCATGTTTTGGCACCAGGGGTCCCTGACAGGGTAGCAAGATAGACAATATAATTAAACCATATTTAAGTCAATTATTATTATTATTATTCAATATGACATTGCTCTAACTAGCACCACCTTCTCCTCAACAGGACCCGGGTGAGGCTGGAAAGCCTCGAGGACTGCCGCGTGCTGGAAGACCCCCGCGACGACTCCCTGTCCGATACCCACGGATGCCCCGCTTACGTCAGCCCCGAGATCCTGAGTGGCTCCGCCCCGTACTCTGGCAAAATGGCCGACATGTGGAGCCTGGGGGTGATGCTGTACACCATGCTGGTGGGCCGCTACCCCTTCCACGACCCGGACCCCGCCACGCTGTTTTCCAAAATCCGCCGGGGCCAGTGCTGCCTTCCCGAGGGCTTGGCGCCCAGGGCCAAGTGTCTGCTCCAGAGCCTGCTGAGGAAGGAGCCCAGCGAGAGACTCACAGCTAGCGAGCTGCTCGCTCACCCCTGGTTCCACCGGCCGCCGGCGTCGACGTCGTTGCAGGAAGCGGCGCCGGGCGAGCAGGAAGCGAGCTCGGCCGAACAGACGGTGCCCTCCTTCGAGGTGGAAGAGGAGGTTGATCTGTTCTGCTGACGGGGGACCAAGGCGTTGAGAGAGTAAACGTTGCCATGAGGGATTTGTTGTCGTCCTTTTTTTTTTTACAATGGCACTTTTTAGAAACTCATTTGTGTACCGTGTATCCACACACACCCTCTAGCTTTCTAAAACAATGTACTGTATTTTGTTGTTGTCTATGTGTTACTTGTGAAGGGCATTGCACACAATGATCACTCATTGTGTGTTTCTATACGTGTGTGTGTTTTCAAAAGAATAATTTGGTGCTAAAAGAAAAAAAGAAGAAAAATTCTAATTTGAACAATTATCTTAAAAAATGATCCCTCCTGGCTACAAGGAGTGTGTCACCGAAGATATATCCTCGGCATAATGATAATAGAGAGAGAGAGAGAGAGAGAGAGAGAGAGAGAGAGAGAGAAAAAGAGACACAAGGCAACAAAGTCGCTGCTGCTCTCGCTCGCTCAGCAGGCTGGCAGGGGGGGGTGCTCGATGAATCACCGGTCGACTCCATGTGTCGCAACAGGCAGGGGTATAGGGTGAGAAAGACGAGGAGGCGAGGGTGCGCGTGTCGCACTCAATGGGAAGGCTTGCGTGGCCAAAAGTCTTTCACTGCCAAACTAGCGAGTTCTCAGAGAGGGGCAGAGATTGTGCATGTCTCGCACACTGTGCAGAAAGCGGAGATGGGCAGGATGTGTTACGGCGAGGAGAGCGCAGGCAGAGAGTTCCACAGTACGTAACATAAAGTTTCCTTGTCTTTCTTGATAGGTTGGCTGCAGAAGTACACTACAAGACCAGTGGTTCTCGTTTTGAGGTTAAATCCCATTTCTTGTGACCCCTATAATACAGTATAAACAACCTTAAACAGTATAGAAAATTTTGACAAAATTAGGAATAACCATTAAAAAAAGAAATACTGTAAATGAAAAGATAACAAAATCATTGCGGCCTCCTTAAACCTTTTGTGATCCTTAGGGGGGCCCTGACCCACAGTTTGAGAACCACAGAGTTAGACATAAAAAGTCACTTATGGCTTACCTTAAACCTAGCCGAACTACAGGGGATATTTGTCCTTGAGGTCTGACCTTTCACAGTATTCCTCTGTGATGAATCTGCTGATACAGCAGTCTTCCACACCAAGCTAGTGCCATTATCCACAGCCAAGCTAAAGCGAATGCTACCTGTTTAAGATAATGCTGTACAGAGCAAGTGTGAGGTCACAAGCCTTTGTAGCAACAGAATTAGATGAAAGCTGCAAATACTTGGACAAATGTTATTTAATGCATTAACAGCAATAGAAGCTATCTAAGGCAATGCCTGCTTGCTCCTCAGATGACAACCCGGCTGTTGCTGTGTTAAACAGGCAGCGGTGCTGGTAATAGTGGATTTATCTCCCAGCCCAACGTTGTGTTTTACGTTAAGAAACATTCGGCAAACCAGTCGTGAAGTACAACATCAAACAAATGACCAGTCATAGCTTTTTTTCATATCTGCAGGCACAGTCTGTTTCGTTCCCTGATCAGGCGGGCAGAGTGTGATTCCCCTATCGTTTTGTTTCCTAAACTGAATGGCTCAGAGTCGCAGTCAGACGATATTTGATGTTGGCGTTGCGATGATGAGTCATGAGTTCAGGGCGTAATAACATTCGTCCTGACCTTGGTTCCAACTGTCCGACCTCCTCAACTGTACATTTCTTCCCATTTCACTTTATTGACATTTCAAGCGGATGATTCATGGACCAGTAATTACAGTTACTGACCCAAAAACAATTCTTTGTATCTCACATTGGGACAGACAGACGCTGAGACTAACTAACTGCAAAAAATTGGTACGATGAAAGCTGCTGGTATAAAGCCGGGCATAGCTGAGAAGCGCTGTCTATTTGAAATTCAGGTCATATACTGCAGAAGGTTAGACTTCCAGTTCTTTACCTGGGACATTACTCGAGACCTCAGGTGGAGAAAGAGGTTCGGACTTCTGAGACAAGCTAATGGGCTCCACGGTGCCAGGACTGATCAATCAATCAGGGAGATCTAATTTAATGGACTTCTGATTCTGTTTCTGGTTTCTATGTGTAAAGCGAGTGGAAATTTGCACTGTGAGCGATGACACAACCTCAAGGCTTATTAGTCTTCATAGGTTCCAGAGGAGATATTCATTGTACAGAACATGTAAATATGTATATTTTAACATGTGTGAAGATACTGAATAAAGATCACTTTTTTCATATTCACATTGCTTGTCACTCCCCAAGTCTTTCTTTCTCACACACATGGACAACTGTACACACACCTGCACATTTCAACAGTTGGCCTATGGCTCTCCACACCTCTCTTAATCTTTTGGAGGGTAAAAAAAAACAATACATTTCCTAGGGCGCATTCACCCTCTGTACAAAGGGGAAAATACCTTCCGCTCCCTCAGCCTCCATTTACTCTTCCTTCTTTGAGTAATGTAACATTCAACACACAAATGTCAACAGCGGGTCAGTGTTTTCCCGGAACACGCGGGCACGAGCGCAAAGGCTGCTCCCGCTCATCGGCTACGCGTGTTACCGCTGACAAAAAGGTTTAAAGCGCAAAGGACGTCTAAAGTAATCGGAAGGCAATCGCAAGGATTCTTTACCCAAGCGACTTTGGCCGGTGAGTCAGGGTTTGACCTATACGCGCTAGGCATAGCTCCACTCCGTGTGTGTGTTATGACTACGTGACCGGCGCTTGCGTAATGGACGTGTGCATGTGTATATATATGCACAAGTGTGTATCTGCGAGTGTGTGTGTGTGTGTGTTTTAGTGTCTGAGCACAGGACCAGTATTAGGTATCAACAGGGTAAGCTAGGGAGTCTCAGTTACGGGAAAGGTGCCAAGACAGTGGTTGCTCAATGGCCAGGACCAGGTTCCCCCAAGGGAGGTTAGGAAGGGGGGGCAGTGGCCCAGGAGAAGGAGGCCATTAGTAGCTAGGTGGCTATACTGTAAATGCCTGGAAGCGTACCAATGGTGTGGGATGAGAAACATTGCTCAAGAGGGAATGTGGAAGGATGGGGGTGGGGCACCTTTAATTTATAAGGTCTGGAGGGGATTCATGTGTATGTGTGGGTGGTGCAGTGGCACCCTGAGGAGTGGGACAGATGTGTATAAGGCTTGTGTGCTAAGGTTAAAGCAAGGATTATACTATAATGTAGGTTGGAGGTTATAGGCTTGTGTGTGAGTGTGAGATAGATCTTTGTCCCTCGGCCATAACCCATTCGTCATTTAAAACCAAACCGTCTAATCTTTTTAAACAACGCGAGACGCAAAGACCAAAGGCGTCTTAAGAGCAAGACTTACTTGTAACTTTGTTGCCTACAAACCACGCACATATTGTATCCATAAAATTCCTGACCTTGTGCACACCGAGTTGCTACTAAATGTACTCACATACATTATAGGCTACCTTTATACTTTTATCACAATTATATTTTCCACAAATCCAGGTCTACAAAAGAAAATGCATTATAATATGGTCATAGAATGTTAAAACTTAAATCTTAACGTGGCAACAGAATTTATTTATTTCCCTAACGCGATTCATTGTTTATAGCCAAGAAACCAAATTTTCAAAAGATTGTGATCTAGCAAATGACAAGTGCTTTTTGGAAGCATTTCCACAACCAATTGTATGAGCCAGCCAAAGGTGAAGCAAATCTCTTCATAAATGTACCACGTAAGTGAACGTAAGCGACAGATTATATTGTTTATAGGCAGTCGTGCACAAGAACCGAACCTAAATGGTGATCATATTTTTATTAGAAAGTGTATATTATCTTCCCTGCTGAAGGTGCATCAGGAATGTTTGGGAGTGACAGGCATGCTATGTGCGGCATGCCATCAGATGTGATCTAATAGATGGCACAGTCCCTGGGTGACATTGATGGTAAGTGGACCAAACATAGGCTACACAGCCTCAAATGCCTTTCAACAGTCACCTAAGGTTTCATTTTTCTATTTTATTTTGATACTTTTGATGTATATATTTATAGAATGTACTGTATCTAAATAAAAATATATAATAAACTTAAAATTGAAAATATACCAAACCCCATGCTGGGCCAACCAAAAAAAATTACATCTTAACTTACATGCACAACCAGTTTAAAAAGTGGGCTACCCAATCTGGTGCCTGTTCTATATTGATACTAGGTAGCCTACTTATTTATTTCCTGGAAGTATTTGGCTCCCTAGATGCGATGGAACAAGACTTATCTGTGTTAATGTGTTCTGGACCGGATATACATCAATAACTATCATAGAATAATCTCCAGCATTGCATTGAATTTAGCTCAGTGAGGAGCTTGGACACATTTTTAACTCTCTGCCACAAGAACATTGTGTGTTAGTGTGAACTTTGCTGCAATCTAGTGGATACGAGCTAAACTGCTTTTATTTTCCAGACTCTTTATGCTCCTCCTGACGTTCTTAATGACAGCAACATGCGCCAAATGGAAGATATATAATCACCTCTACACATTACCCGCCATAAAAACGTACAGCCAATTGTCCAATTACTGTTGGTCACAAGGGGGACCGAGTATAAAGTGCTATAATCCTTGCATGGTTCACCTGATACATCCATAAAGCAAATTGTCTATACTTTAACCTCATATTACAATTACAATTAGGTCATTTAGCAGACGCTTTTATCCAAAGCGACTTACAATTACATAATGCTATTACATGGAGCAGATAGGGGTTAGGCATCTTGCTCAAGGATG
>JAOEHI010000003.1:2477244-2512224 GCA_025447815.1 Percopsis transmontana
CCCCCCCCCCCCGCCCCCCCCCCCCCCCCCGCCCCCCCCCCCCCCCCCCCCCCCCCCCCCCCCCCCCCCCCCCCCCCAAAAGTTGTTGTGAATTCAGGCAATAAAATGTGACAGCTCAACAAGCGAACACAAGCGACGCGTTCTTTCCAGAGTGATCCGTTGGTGTGACTCTGGAGATGCGCTGTCCCACCCAACCCTACTTCCCCCCTTCCCCACTGACAGCAGTCTCCCCCTCTTTGCCTATGCCTGTCTCTCTTTCATCCCCAAAGCAGAGCTAGACAGAAATACCACTGGAACCCTTGTCTGACCGATATGTGTGTGTATGTTTATGTGTGTGTGTGTGAGTGAGTCTGCGACCACGTGTTGATGTAATCGTGAAAAGAGCGACTGATTTGGTGTTTCTCATTGTCTGAAGCTGTTTCCATCCTTTGTGAAGGTGTTTTTGTGTTGTCCGCCATGCCCCTTAGTCCAAGAGTTGATGACATTTTCATTTTGTTTTTCCTGAAGTGTTTTTCTCTCCTGGTGATTTGTTCTACTTTGCATAGGTTAAGAGGTTGAGACACAGAGTTTAAAAAAAAGGGACATTCAGCATCAGGAAGATAGAAAGGTAGTTCTTTGAAAATGTGTAACTCAACCATTTACAACTCTCAACCACCCCCACCCTCCACCCCCCACCCCCCACCCCCCACCCCCCGACCCCCTGACCCCCCGAACTCAACTTCCTGACAGAGGTTGCGTAATAACCGCTAACACGTTGGAAACAGTTCCATTTCCCTGATTATCAGAAAATATTATTAAGTCCAAAAATGTACTTTGAAATAACAAAACAAACAACAATAGCCCTCCAAATTGTAATAATAATAATAATAATAATAATAAATATTTCTTATGAGGGCCTCAAAGAACCAAAAACACTTTGGGAATGCCGTGAAGGCGTTCCGTGAGAAATAATAAACAGCTTCCTAAGCTAACGTTAAAGACAGCAATGGGACTTATTAAGGCTTGGTTAACACCTATACCAACCAACCACAGGGATTAGTTCCTGCATTTCTCATCTAGAAATAAGTAGCTCTACTCTACTACAATGATAATAGTAATTTCTAGAAATAATAGTAATAACAATAACAATAACAACATTAATAATAATAATGATAATAATAATCACCTTTCTTGCTTTGATCTGAGTTTTTTGTTTTCTTATGATTTTTTTGGGTTGAAGCACAGCAAGCTGGAAAGCTACTGTATGAAGTTCCCACCTCACCATAATCATCATCACTAACCATCATCACCATCACCTTTACTTTTACAGCAACTCGCCCTCCGAGTCACCGATGAACCCCCGGCTTCAATGCCAATCTCTCTTCCTTTTCCTTCGCTGCTCCTTCTGCGGACCAATTAGCTGGGGTTGTGGGCGGGGCTCCCCTCCCTCCGTGTCCAGTGGTTGCAGTAGCTGCTATTGCATGCGGTCGGCTTGCAGCTGCTGGGGCTGATACTGGGCGAATGCCGCAGCAGCCGCCGCGGCTGTCCCAGGGGCGGCCGCAGCCAGAGGCTGCTGGACCGCGTAGCCATAACCAGCGGTAGCCACGTAGCCCGCGGCGGCGGGGGACGCGGCGTAGGGATACTGCTCGTAAGCAGCCGCGGCTGCGGCGCTGGCGGCGGCAGCGGAGTATTGCGCGTACGCGGCTCCGGTGTAGTCGATGTAGGGGGAGGAGGCTGTGGCGGAGGCAGCGGCCGTGGGCTGCACATGCGGGATCACCACACTGGGCTGCATAAAGGCCTGTGGGTACACATAGTGCGCTGGGATCCTGCAGGACAAACACATGTGTATGGAGGGGTTAGCTTAAATCTGATGCAACACCCTCAGCCACACTGCGACCAAGCGCCCCCCCCCCCCAAACCTAACCCCAGTCCAATCCACCAGTCAAAACACCAAGGCAATGCCTGCTAGTAGTAGGGATTAGAACGGGATAGGGTTGCCAAAATAGAGATCTCTCTGTGAAAAGAAGGTCAAAAAGTGAACAAATATTTGACAGTGAAGAGGCTGCTTGTTAGACCTCTTGGGAAATATGGTGAGCGATTGTATGGGAACTTTAGGGCGATTGTAGGCCTGCTAGTGGTTGCAGGAGATTCAAATAAAAGAACGAAAGAAAGAAAGAAAGACTTTTTAGCTAGTCTGTCAGTCACGTGTGTATTTTGCTCTGGTGCCTGTCGGGGGAGCCGAGGGGAGGGCAGGGGGGGCTAGTAGAGGTGGTGAGCCCAGGGAGGCGTTGTGAGAATATCACTGCCACTTTGACAGCTGGACAGTTTTTTCAACAAAAAAGAAAAAAAGGACGCTGCTGGCCATTTCCCCCTCTCTGTGTTGGGACAGAGAGCTGTGGGCGCTTTAAATAAGCAATCTGCAACAATGAACACATTCTGCTCTCCATGACATAGTCACATCCCACCTCCCCCCAGGCTCTAAAAGGCCTGGAAACTCAGCGGGGTCACTTTGCACGGTGGGAGCGTTGGAAACGTCCACTACTGGTTCAGGGAATAATGCCAGCATATGACTGTAAGAGGAGAAGACAACATGAATGACTTGAGTGCCTCATGTGCTTTACAGCCTTTGAAGTCCTGGTGGAATAAAACCAATTTCTGATAACCAGCCCTCCCTGTGTTTGTCTGATAAAAGACTAATCTAATCTAATCTGATCGTAATCTAATACAAATGAATAGAGAACCATTGGGTTTGACAAATGGTGGAAACGATTTGCTGTGCACAACTCACTCACTATTAATAGAAGATTTGCTACAAATGGGTTTTTCGGTTAGCTGTCTCTACGGGATGGCCTGACCGAAGAGTGTGTTTCCTTTAAAAGGGCTTGGAAAGGCTGTTGGGAGAAATTTATGGAGGCCAAATATATTCAGCTAAATCAAGAGGGGGGGGGGGGGGGATGACATATAAATTTAACAGATTTGGAATTTGGGAGGAGACAGTAATTGTAAAAAGAATAAAAGGCCTAATCTATCGTGGCAACCCTATTGTCAGCACTCCATTATCCAATCAAATCACATCTCAACCAAAACACCAGGGCTAGGCAGAAAAAACAACAACAACGGAAGGTTGGAGGCTACAAACAAAGGCATCAGGGTGAAAAAATAAAAATACAATATGCCTACTATAGTTTCTATAGGTAATAGGTTTTAAAATGTATAGCACACTTGGAATACAAAAACATTTGTGACAAGAGACGGGACAAACATTCAGTTGAAAGACAGGAAAAAGAAAGGTCTATATGAACTGAGCGGGGAGGTAGACATCTAGCATGAATCTTCACACCTCTTCGGCGGTTGGAAGGCCTTCTACATCGCAAACCCTGGTGTGTCCAGATACAGCGTACACCCTGCCACAGCACTAAGCAGGTGGTGGTTAGGTGATTTGCATGCAACACACCCAATAATCCCACACGGGCAGACATTCAAATGCTAACCTAGCTAAGACACATCGCGAGGCTCTCTAGAGAACCCTTTACAAAGGACAGTTCATGCCTAAGTCAGTACAGCGTGTCAGTAGATTCTATAATATTAATGAGTAAAGTCTTATTTCTCACCCCCACCAGATGAGCTCCATGTTAGCATGCGATGGACTGTGGAGTGTCTCGTTTCAACTATGGGAAGCCAAGCTCTGGTAGACTTTAACGACAAAATATTTCAAATATGACCTTACTTGTGTCACTTATTTGTGAAGCCATACTCTACGTGTGTGTGTGTGTGTGTGTGTGTGTGTGTGTGTGTGGGGATGGTGGGGGTGGTGGGGTCTGCATCGGAATGCTGTGGTCCTACAATCTCGAGGTCATTAAAGTTCAGGGCTAAATAAAGTCCTTGTGCCAATGCATGCCACATGGGTGACATCGTGACACGGTGACACTGATTAAGAGGACTGATGTACACTGAGGTGTAGGTGTGTGTGTGTGTCGGGGGGGGGGGGGTTTGTAAAAGATATATTTATGTGAGCTTCCGTCCGTGTGTGAGTGCGTGAGCAAGCCAGCACAACCAGCGCCCGTCTTCTTGTGAGAGAGTCGTGTCCAATCATGGCCTGTAGCTTAGAAAACTGTTGGCTACACTTGAAGTAGAGCAGCACCTAATTCATAATTCACAGTGGGATGATGTTCGGGTTACACTGCATGGCTCCTGTCCCTCCCAAAACCTCTAGAGCTTTCTTTCTACAGGACATCCATTGTATGTTGGACAAAGTGGCTCACACACGGGCCGACGTCGAAATGACTGTGTACATGTGTGTGTGTGTGTGTGTGGGGCATGTGCCTTACGCACCCCTATTCTTTCCCTAGAATCCACCACCCTCACTCCCCTATGTAAGTGGTTGTCAAAGTGGGGACTGGAACCTGGCAGGGTGGGCCGGCTCAGTAAAAAAAATAAAAAAAGGTCTCTGCCTCGTACAGATAGATAGCACCCCTCCTCTACCCCCAAAACCCCCCTGACTGAACCCCCTCCACCCCACCACCCATTAGAGCTTCATTGGGCTGCAGTGTCAGCATTCGGGGCTTTATGCGGCACAATAGGCATGCTTGTTTTCCTTAACACCACGAGCGCATGTGACGAAAGCTTGTTCAGAGAGAATGAGAGTGAGAGACAAAGAGAGAGAGGTAGAGAGAGAGAAAGAGAGAAAGAGAGACAGAGGGAGAGAGACAAAGAGAGAGAGGTAGAGCGAGAGAGAAAGAGAATAAGAGAGAGAGAGAGAGAGATAGAGAGAAAGCCCTGTGGTATCCAGACATTTGTTTGTGTCACAGTGGAGACTTTGGTGCGCAGAGCTGAGCTGAGCTGGCCTGGGTTGTGAAAAAGCTTGCGCGCACAGAGAGACAAAAGCTCGCACACAAATACACCATAAATACAAACACAACTCGACATGTGCCTTCACACACGCACATTCCAATGAACATGTAACCGCTACTCACGCATGCATGCGTGCAAATCAGGCACACTAATATACCCAAAACACAGTGTTTCAGTGGTGGTGATCGAAGGGCTCATTATTGACCTCCCAGTCACGTCACAGACATGTCATTGTCCTATATAATGACAGCCACATTTATGAATGAAATAACAGTACTGCCAGAACAAGCGGATGCGTGTGGCATACATTACTGTAAGTGTATGTATGTAATTGTTGAACTGTACACCTAGTTAAAACGAGAAAAGAATGGGAAAGAAATATAGAAGTAGAGAGGAAAATAAATGCACCTTGAAACAAAGGAAATGACAAAACAAATATGGCCATCCTAAAAGTGAATCTCTTTCACAGTGGTGCACACGCAAGCAATGTGTTGAGACTTTTGGTTATTCTCGAAAAGAACAAAAGAAGGTCGGGGAAAGATTGTAAGAAATACACACAAAAAACACACGGAAAGTTCACCACTCACACCAACAAAGACAGCCAGAAACACATTAAAAAGCACATCCTGTTAAACAAAAACAAACCAGGTCAACCACAAGCTATTGCACAAAGGCAAAAAAGAAAAACAGTAAAAAAAAATGTTGCCCCCCCCCTTGGCAAATTCGACACTCTTTCACAAAAATGAATAAAAAAAACACCCCAAAAAAATTCAATCCATTTTTTTTGTTTTGTTGTAATTTAAGTAGAAAGCACACGGTTAACTAACAACACCACTTCATAACTGCACACAAAGCTCTAAGTGCTATTCAAATAAAATAAGAAAATTAAAAACAGACACCAACGTACATGCATCTATAATCACCATTTCGAGAGCTTGTTTGTGTGTGTTTGAGTCTACAGAACTATTCCTCAAACCAGCACAGTTAGCTTTAACCGAGATTGAGCCTGTCGGACCAAAGAAAGATACACAACATTGAGTCAGGCTGGAATTGTCCATCACTGTTCAATCATCACATCCACACACTCACAGAAACATACTCAAACACATGTACACACAAGCTATACATACACATCAAATACATCACTTGCGAACCCACACACGCATTTCCACACAATCACACAAATATTTAAAAAAAAGAGTAATAGGAGTAATATCAAAATAATCAGAACAAAAACAACGAAAACACAAACATCATTAATTCATGTTAAGATACAGTGTCCCTAAAACTCAACCACTACATTGGCAGTTAAGTACGACCCTTCTGAACAACAATAGGTACAACACGCCAGCACTTACCCATAAGGCCTTTGGATGAATGCAGGGTGAATTTGGGGAACACCAAATGTAAAACCTGAAACAAGTGAAAGAGTTAGGGGAAAAATGCCCAGCAATAGTTCTCCTTATTCATACTTATATTCAGCTCTGCCTGTAACATCATGACTGAAGTGTTGTCGCTCGGCTGGGCACCCAAGGCATTCTGGGAAAGGTAACATCCCAAGAAAAACTAAAAAGACCAAATAACATTAACTTGATAGTCTTGTTTAGCCTGATTGAATATGCCAATATTCACTTTACCTGTGAAATACTTTTAAGACACAGCTGTCAAAGTAACTATATAACTAGCATTTGAATTAAAATTAATAGGAGACAGATGCTTCAGAAACCTCCTTTATACATTATTTTTAAATGATTAATCAAGGACTTCTATACAGTAACAATATACAAAATATCTACTATCCACATCACTAACAACCCCTAATAAATATAGTTATACTCTAGCTAGTATATCTTTCAGTTCATTGGTCTTCTGAGATATTTATTCCCACGTAGCCTACACATATTCCATTATCGCTTGTCTTTACCTGGCTGCATCACCCGAGGCTTGGCTCCCAGATAGGCCAGGTTGACATTGGCTTTCCTGCCATCGATGATGGGGTTTGGATCCTTGCAGGCCCTGTCTGCAGCCGATCGGTCGGCCATCGTCACCTGTGGGTGGAGACACGCACACAATAAGAAAGGTCAACAGTAGCCTAGATAAAAGGTAAATGTGTAACTTTGTGTAATGTTCTTTACTGAGGACCTCACAAAGAAAAAGGATTAGCTTGGTAGCATTTACAATGGCTGTGCATGAATACTATAATGGTACATGTACAGCCTCAGTGTGTTTTGTGAAAGAAATATAGGGGCGCGTTAAAGAGTTTGTATATGGCCACCGTCTGTGCTTCATCGACTTGCCCATAACGTTTACAGCTCCATGTCTGCAGAGATTTATCAAAATTGTTTGCAAAAACAATGACATTTATGAATGACAGGCCAGGCCTTCAAATACAAAAGTCAAGCTTTCTAACCCATTAGGGCTTCTAAACCTGTTCAAGTCTGTCTCTGGAACGTAAAAGTACCCCATTGGTCCTACCTGAAACATTTTTTGAGGCAACAATACAACAGAGATAGTTAACAAAATACAAAGTGTATGAGCATTACATTGAATGCTGACATGTGGGTCTCACATTCTGTAGTCCAGGAATCTATGAAACATATAACACATCAATTCAATTTAATTCGACTACTTAAGGCAACTGGATCAACACAAGTTTTTGATGGAGTTGCAACCCCCCTCCACCTTAATCTGGTCATGGCGTTGGCCTACTAACGGTGCGTAATGTCAGTTCGTTTTTTATGACTAAATGGTAACTACATTTAAAATGTCTTTCGTGCTCAAAAGTAGAAAACTCCACAATGCCCGAATTGGTATGAACACTGATATTCTGGATGGGTAGGCCTACCGCTTTAAAACTGTCACTTTGTGTACCACTGTCAGATGCCATGCACTCGTGTGTGCGCAACAAGTTGCAGTGTGCGACTCGTAGTCAGTGATGTATTTATTCTCGGCCTACACAACGAAAACATAAAAGCTATAATTGTCCGTAGGCCAATAATATATCATGGTCAACCAAATATTACGAAATACAGCAACCAACACCCGCATAAACATGTGACGGCGTGCGTGTTGCCGCTCAAGACGATTTCTGTAAACAGAAGTTGCAACATAAACGTGTGTTATTAATGGATACTTACGAATCCATAACCCCTGGACTTGCCGGTTTGTCTGTCGGTAATAACCACCGCTTCTTCAATCTCGCCGAACACTTCAAAATATTTCCTGAGACTGGAATCCGTGGTGTGGTACGGTAGACCTCCGACAAAAATCTTTGTATATGTCGTGTCCTTTTGCGTGCTGTGCATTTTCACCGGTGCTTTAGTGCAAAATACAATGATCAAAAACAATCAAAAGCTAAGTGCAATGACTCCTTATCAATAAGTCGCGTTGTTAAGTAGCCTATAGGCTATTAGGCTACTTTAGAGAGTCAGAACTGGCTCAATAAAACGACGTCTGGAGGTAGGTTATCTTCCGACACTTGAAAAGAGTTCTGGAGCGGATTGTCCGAGGGAGCATCAGGTGTTTTGAACTCTTCTCAGTAACTCTCGTGTCTAACTGAAAGCGTTTCGGACCCATTCCTAAAAGCGGTGGTCGTAGCCCCACCCAATTCCACAGGCTGGGGCGGTACAAATGTCTGTGCGTGCGTTTCTGCCCGCCCACCGGCGCTGCCAAACAGAGAAGCGCGCCGGATGAAAGCATGCGTACAAAGTTTATCAAAGGAAAAGTACACTTGAGGGTCCCATATCACAACGTGTCTTTTCGTGCTATGTTATGTCTTTGAGAAAGCCTACACCTGATTTGACCCCAATTGAATTAGGTAATTCCACTGGGAACATTTAATCCGATTGCGTATAGGCCTATAACACATCATGACAAATTAGCCTTAATTCGTAAAACAGTTAATGTCTAAGGTGTCGAGCGAAGGCTATATAGGCTAACCTATGAGTAGGCCTACAGGCGCAGCAAATGAGATGGGCAGAAGTCACATCCTTTTGCGCGCCAGTCCTTGTGATAACCTGTGTCCGCGTGGCAGGTATTCGCTATGGTGGGCTGGTTCCAGGGGCGTTTAGAACGTTTAAAACTAGAATGCGTAACGTATCCCGATAGGTAATGTAATAGGGAGTTTGCTATGAATCATGCAGTTAGGCTACTTGTATCAATCGTCTGTTCTTGTGACGCACGGCAGGATTTGTGCGTCCCGGTGCAGACACAATGATTTGCATGAGAACAGTGGACATATGAAAATGTTCTTCTTGTGTAAAAAAAACTAACCCAGCCTATAGCATATCCCCGGCCTACTGGAACACCATTGTCAATTAAATGACACCGAGGACTCTGTGCCTTGGACTTGGACACAGAGTAGCGGTTGGACCAACGCAACCCGATAGAGCATCTTATTTGCTGTGTCTCGGTTAACTTAATATATTATTTATGTACCCACACGCCCTTTAAAGTCAGAATAGAGTCCATGTAAAAGGGGCCGATATCGGGTTCCCCCGGCTGAACAAAGGGGGCAGCTCAGGTTGCCTTCCCTTGTTGTCTCCGGTCGCGTGCAGCATGCTGACTCTTCAAAATCATACTGGCTTTAAAATAACGGCCTTTGACCCATTATTGGGCCTTTAGTTTGCGTATAATGCTTATAGGGCCAATCTGCTATAGGACGCGGTCTACAGTGGGTTGGTTACACAGTGCTCAAGATAAATGCTGTCATAGTAATGTTTTGGTGAAACTTTCTGTATGCCTATACCCGACAGCACACACCTGTCAAGTAGACCTAAAGAAAACATTGAGGTCACCGAAACAGCTGAGTAGGCCTATCCAATGTGCATGACAGGCACTTTGTCTCCTGAAAGTGGGCCTATAACAGTAGACTGGTTGTCTTGAAAACTTAAATCTGTCCTTTGTCATGTCGAGTGCAAAACTCTTCACTACCCCCCCCCCCCCCTCCAAAACACACTTTACAGAAAAAAACGTGGGCGAATATGGAAACTTTATTGATAAAAAAAATATGCTTACACACTATTATTTTTAACAAGGCACTTCCCCGTATAATGCCACAAAAAGAGCTCTTTAGCTAATCATAAAGGTGTTCAAAACAGTTCAAAGGCGAGATCATTGATAAAGTGAAACAGCATCACCTTGTGGTCAACACGTAAACTGCAGTCAACCCTAAAGCTCCCTGCTCCCTTGTACAACATTTCTTATCACATTTCAAGTTTGAAATTATTATTATTTAAGATTTAAACTAAAAAACAAACAACAACATTCGAATCATTTGGTACCTTGGCAAGAACGCTATTTCTTTGTAATAGTCTATTAAGGCTTGGAGGGTTAAAACCCCTCATATTCCACATAGTTTATCAACTAGCAAACAGTAGTACTCAGACATCACAACAGCCTAGCTCATCAAGTCTTCCACACCAGTGCCCACTAGACAATACATTTAATAGACCCTGGTAAAACCCATACGTTAAGACAATTTTACTCTGTCACACACACACACAGAAACAAACAAATAAACACACTATCTCTCAGTGCTGATTCGTTGACATGGTTCTTTACATAAGTACATTAAAACCCCTCCTCATTAAAGTCCACATGTTGGAAGGTGGAGTCACTCTCAAGCTCCTCCAGGGCTGCGAGGAGCTCGCCCGCCTGAACCTCCTCCAGGAGCTCCCTGCCGCTCCCTCCCTCCCCTCCCTCCCCGCCCTCCCCGCCCTCCCCACTTGCGCTAGCTTCTCCTCTGCTCCCTCCGTCACCGTCACTCCTTCCTACCCTGTCTTCTCTACCTTCGCCTCCAGCCTCCCTCCACCGGTCCCCCCCGTTGGCCAGCCCACGTGGGGCTTCTCTGACCTGGGTGCGGGCCAGCGGGTCAGTGGGAACCTCGGGGCTGGCTGGTCCCCCAGCTAGGTGAGGGATGACCTCAGGGCTCCTGAGGGGCTCCACGAGGGTGATGGGGTCCTCTGGGGCGGGGGCGGGATCACGGACACGGGCCGACTTGGTCCTCAGTCGTGTTTTAAGCTGGTCCTCCCTTAGCTGTGGTGGAGGGGCAGAAACATTTAATTTATTTTATTAAAGACACTAAAATAATCTATAATGTAATCATACAAATACAAAAATATATTATAAAGTTATGATCAAATAAATACATGTTATTATAAATAATGATATATTGTATAAAACAAAATGGAGGTCCCAACCCCACACACACACCTTGCGTCTCTCTTCTGCCTGTCTCATCTTCTGATCGATGGCCTCAATGCTGGGGGCGCTCTGCTCCTTGCTGGCCTTCAGGGACTCTAGTCTGGCCGGGGGCCTTCGCCTGGGCGCATCCCCGTCAGTCAGCTGACGCAACACACACACACACAGCAGAGGGCGACAGTGAGCTAGTCTAAACTGACAGGCAGAGGCATCTTCAGTAAAACTGATTCAAGTCTGAATGGACAGTGTATGCTGTGGTTTACTTGGTGCTATACACAAACAAGTTCCCCATACCAGTATTCTACAAATGGGTGCACAAATACCCCTAGGGGTACGTGGAGGTACTACAGAGGGTATGTGAGAAAATGGTAATCATAAAATGTTATAAAAATAATAATAAAAACATAGCCTACTGATATTTATGTGTATTTAAACAGACATTTTGATTTGTGTACTCCTGGAGCTAAAGGCAGGACTCCTAATTTTATTATTATTATTATTATATATATATATATATATTATAAATTATGCAGCATTTAAAAAGCTGTAATATTTTCTTTTTCCTTCTATAGTATAGTATTCTATAGTATTGATTAAGTACGTTATAGTCAGGTTAAGTTGCAGCTACTTGGTTTGGAAAATAAGTGAAAGCGGGTACAGAAGCCAAAAAGGTTTGAAAACCATTGCCCTCTACTGAGCTTACTTAACAGACTGCTCTGCTCACCCACCATGATTTTGTAGGCCTTCCCAGACCCACCGGTGCCCTCCCTGGGCTGGCCTATGGGGATGATGCCCTGACTCAGCAGCTGCTCCAGGATCTCATTGGATCCCGGTCGCTCCACCAGCACACCGTCCTGCCGCAGCAGGCCTGGGCTGCCTGTGGAGGGACACACAACGTGGGCGTCATTTACAGGTTGGGTCCAGCTAGGGTTAGTTGCTTAACTCCTTTTACTGTCTATGCATGCGCAAGAGAGGGGTGAAATATGAACAACTTATTTTTGCTGCATAAGGCCACACAAACAATCGGTCTAAAACAATGTTATGTATATTTATGATAAAAAGGGTTACAAATATGAACAAAGTTATTTTCCCGCAAGCAATCACTGTTTAACAGCTGACAAATATACACTATATATGCTGTCACTTTACTCATGTGTCACTTTTAGACTTTTTCACATCAAAATTAAGTCATTTAGCAGACACTTTTATCCAAAGCGACTTACATGTAATTGTAAGTCTCTTTGGATAAAAGTTGCTGCTGCTATGGAGCAGGTAGGGGTTAGGCATCTTGCTCAAGGATGCTTACAGGTAGGCCAACTCTGGGGCTCGATCCCACAACCTTCTGGCTGGGAGTCCAACACCTACACCACTAGACTATACTGCCCCATCACCTTATTACTTTATTTCTATTTTATTCTTTACTATTTTACCACCAAATATCAAAGTCAAGTGTGCACTATGAGTCAATGAACGGTAAAGAAATGCTTGGTCATAGTCTATGACCAAGCATTTCTTTACCGTTCATTGCTCTGTCTGTGTATTTAATAAGTAGTCTTGGAAACTCCAGGGTTTCTCAACCATAGACGGTAGCATATATATAAAAACAGGTCCCGACCCCCCACACTAGGCAACCGATGTTGCTAATCCATGGCAACCTCAATTTATTTTTAATGAGCCCGAGCAACGTGGGAGAGCAGATTGCCCTCCCAACGCGCACACGGGGATTTTGTCGGTCTGGTGTTGGCGGCTGGGTACCACTTCAACATTTCTCTCTCACACACCTGCCAGTGGAGGAAGTGTCCTGGGAACTGCCCCTGGTAACATGGGGCCCAGTCTGTTCTCCAGCACCACCCCGCTATCTGTGGTACCCTTCGACACGGCAGAGTCTCCACGACCGCCATGCCCGCCCCCCATATAGTCCTCCTGACGGGGAGAAAGAGAGCCTGTGAGAACCGCGACATCTCGACTCAAACAAGCATTATAATTAATATTACAAAAAGGAACTTGAAATTAAAATTTACAAGCTTAAAAGTTCAAAATTATTTGCTTGAAACACAAGACAACCGAGAAGAAATTATAATTTCATGTTCTCAATTTTGAAAATGACAAACGCTCATTATTGAACGATTGCATTCTGACCTAATAGCTAACGTTCATGATTATGACTTCCTTTCCCATCAAAAGGATTGGCAACAAGTTGCCTCCTTGACTGGCGAGCATGCAATGTGGTCCAATCACGCAGGACTACCAGACTCCAGCATTTATCAGCGCTGGAGGCCTTTTATATGCCACGCTATATTAATTTTAAATTTTCAGTAGGCTAATGCCAAAACCTGAAGAAGAGAATGACACCTACCTCGTGCTTGTCCAACTCGTTAGGTTTTATCGGTTGGACCACAGCGGTTTTAGATGAACTACCGCATCCCATGTTCACAATAGCGTCGTGTCTGTTAGGTAAAACACTCGAAATTATAATTCCCGCTACAGTTTAATAAGGACGTCGCTGAAACACGCGCATTCCTTCAGTGGCATGAGATAGCGCTACCTCCACGGTCTCCGTGCGTTGCTAGGCCCGTTGCTACAATAAATCTGACCCGACCCTAAAGAGGTGACGACCAGCAACACGCCGAAAGTGTGCATCATCCATCCCATTGTCCTGCGTTGGCGATACTAGACCGTATACTAGGTTCCCTTCAGTTACCAAGAACACCTGACAATACACAAATGTAAGGTATTTCCGTCTCGCGTGCCTCACACACATTTAAGTGAAACCTTTTTGGTCTTTTTCAATGAAATGTGTTACACTATACAAAGACTAAAGTTAAATTTACAAATCTCAGTTTAACACACACAAGCAACAATCAAGAAAAAAAACATTTTATAGTTTTATTGATGTAATTACCCATGGGTTTTTATTTTGTCACTCATTCAGTAATAATCATGGCTTTAAAATTAAATTGACTTCCTTATTATCCAAAGTCACCCTAGTCCATTTAAACAAGCGATAAAAAAATATATACTTAATACTTTGTACAATACTGGTTTTGGTCCAAACAAAAGTGGATCAGAAAAGCCAATACACCTTTAGTTATCAAAGGCTTCCCAATTTGCATTTAAGTTCCTTTTAAATGGATTCGGGCAACTTTGAATATAGGGATTTACATAATAAATTCTAAAGACAAAAATGCTGAATGCAGAGTTGGTAACACACAAAAAAATTCAACTTCACAGATTAAAAAAAAACAAAAAAAACAAAATCACTATTTACAGGTTTTTATAATATTCAAAGGCCAATTAAGAGAGAAAGAGGGAGAGTAAAATGGCAAGCATAACGAATCTGGAAGGAAGAGGGAGGGGAAAGAGAGAAAGATAGCGATAAACAAGAGGGCACAAAAAGCATTTATGTTGTGGAGCGAGGCCGACCAATTGGAACAGGAACATATTTTGGGAACTACTCATTTACAAAGTCCTGAGGAGGAGACGGGGGAAGAGGGTCGTCTTCTGTCTCCAGCTCAACCCGTCTTCCACAGTGCACAGGTAAGGTCCCCTCCCGCTCTCCCAAACACCCGCCCCCTTCCCGACAGCCTCCTCTCAAATGGTTTTAAACATTCATTTTGCGTCTCGCCTACAGTGGCTTCCGTGACCCTGGCGGCTCTCCAACGACGTTCGGCTTTCATTCACGCAACAGGGGACACGCAACTTCAAGCATGTACTAAGAAACCCCAAAACACCTCAAGTCTGTACACAAGTAGGGTGGGGGAGGGGAGAAAAAAAAAAAAAAGCAAAAAAAAGGAGACAAGCACGCTTCATTCATTGTACAGAAACACGCTTACAGCACACACACAGCACTAACACCGTGGCTACGTCTCCAATGGCACTACGATCACTGTGTGAATCTTATAGTATTCCTATAAAAAGGAGCTACCATCGGAGATTTGCCCCACGTCTCTCACTACCTCTCTGCATATTGCAGTTTATAACCTGATCAACCATACTAATTATCAATACATTTTTTTTTGTACACTCGCAACTCTCAAATTTTGCAATTTTTGCCTTTGTAATTTTATTACAAAAAGTCATGCCTATAGACTAGCAGACATTTGCAGGTGTTGAAAATATAGATATGAGCGTCTTGCTTGTTTTTAAAGTCGAGCAGAGGTTCCTTGCTTGCGTCGTGGTTGTTATCGTCTTAAGTTAACAGTTTTTTTAAATGTATTAAGATGTCCTTGTAGGAGGGTATTCCATACTAACTGCTCTACATGTGAAGCCCACCCACCCCCCCCTAAAAACACCAGCCAAGTCCCCAATAAACACCCGCCCATCTATCCAGCCCAAGGATACAGCAGTCCCAAGCTTCGGCCCTCCTTTACATGCTAAGTACTTCAGTGTTTGTCTGGTCAAGGCCCTCTGAAGCTACACTCAGCTTTCAGGGGAAATAGTCAAGTCAAAGTTAGGTCTGGTTTCTCGCCAAGTCTGGCGAGCTCTACTTTCGGCGCCGCACAGCGGTCTTGATCTTTCGCCCGGCAATTGTTGGCGTTCCGGCGGGTGAGGCCGTGAAGGAGGATTTAGCTGACCTGGAGGAACAAATGACACTGCATCATCACCCTCATTGTGAGCGGTTGAATACGCAGCCAATTACCAAAGACGAACCAACAGTTCACGTGCAGACGCACCAAAACATCATGGCATTATAATAAGGAGGTGGTGCATACCCGATGTTAAAGGCGGGGGGCTGTGAGAAGCTGAATCCACCTCCTGCTGCAGGGGGTTGGGGGGTGAGGGAGGGGTTGGCCGAAGGAGCCGGAGACCCCGCGTTCCCCGCTCCGAAAGCAAACACACCAGCGTTGGTGGAGGAGGCTCCGAATGCACTGGTGCCTCCAAACTGAAAGCCCCCACCTGATTTAAAAAGGATAAAAAAAAATAAAAGACAGATAATAAACAGTGGTTTCCCCCAGTATTCCTTTGGTGTTGACAGAGAGCGTGCCACTGCAGTATCGCACCTGATGAGGAGTTATTACTGGCTCCGAACGCTGGCGTGGAATTTGTCTGCTGGCCGAAGACCGGAGCAGCGTTGGGCTTGGCCCCGAAGGCCGGAGCCTGGGAGGACCCGAAGGTTGAGAAAGCAGGGGGAGCTGGGGATCCGAAACTTGAGGGGGCCTGGTTAGCCCCAAACCCGCTGGATGGAGCTGAGCTGAAGACGAACGGGGAAGGTGCCGCAGATGGGGCTAGAGGAAGAATTGTACATTAATCTTCTAATCTTAACAACCACCACCACCACCCTGCAGTAATGGCAGGCCATTTGTACAATATTAGTAATGAAAAACAGTAAATTCTTGGATTTAACGGATACCCAAATAACAATTTCAAAATTTCTTGGGAGTCTTAGTGACTAGCTTGTTATGAAATAATAGTAAAGGGACACAATAGGCAACAGCCTATCTCCAAATGCTTCTCATGCTCCAAACATCCAAAAGAGGTGCACACCTGCAGATGAGGCAGCAGAGGGTGCTGCTCCACCAAAAGCAAACGGAGCAGCGGCGGCAGGAGCAGAGTTGGTAGCAGCCCCGAAGAGGAAGGGCTGAGATGGAGCGGGAGCCGTGGTGGTGGCCGTCGGGGCAGATGTTTGGCTCTGGTCTTGGCTCTGGCCAAAGAGGAAGGTCTTGGCAGGGGGGGCGTCACTGGTGGAGGACGAGGTGCTGGAGCCAAAGACAAAGCCGCCGGAGGCTGGAGGGGCAGTCGGAGCCTGAGCCTGGGTGGAGCTGCTGCCAAACAGACTTGGGGCGGGGGTGGAGGAGGTGGTGACAGCAGCGTCAAAGGAGAACCCTGTTTTAGGAGCAGCAGGCGTCTCTGTGCGAAGAAAATAAATTATACATTATGTACTGCTCAGCAATAATCTCAGGCGACAGAAATGCTTGCTGGAACTACACAGATAGCAGAGCCTCCAGTAGGACATGCAACGCCACCCAGAGCCCAGTCTAATGGCTAAATAGCAGTAAAACCCATCACTTCCTTTGTGCTGCACTTCATTCACCTCTCAGAGAAGGCGGTGTGCGAGCCGGCCTTTAGTTTCTATACAGAGCACTAAAGTCAGACCATACTGCATTACCTTACTCCACCGTACAGCTGAATGAAATCATTTAACAGTAGGAGAGAAGAAAAAAATTATAATAAAAAAAAAATTAAACTGATTTCAGCTTTAATTTTGAAAATGGAAAACAACTATCCTAATTACATTGTCATGGATAAAATAACAGCTGAAGACAACAGGATGAGTAAACCCTCTAGTTTCTCTCACCTGCAGCACTTTGTCCAAACGTGAAGGCAGGCTTGGGAGCCTCCAGGGCCGGGGGCTCGCTCTTGTCTGCCGGCTTGCCGAAGGTGAACGTGGTTGGAGCCGGGGCCTCTTTAGGAGGGTCGGGATTGTTGAAGGAGAAGCCCCCCAACGGCGCGGGAGACGACATGGTCGCAGGTTCCTTACTAGCAGCACTGAACAAGAAACCAGAGGGAGCAGAGGAGGCGGCGGCCTCCTTCTTTTCCTCTGGCTTCCCAAAGGTAAACGTGGGCGCAGCGGGTTCCTTCTCTGCCGCCATGGCTCTGAAGGTGGGGCCCCCTAGTGGTGTGGTGGTCGTCAGGCTGGACTCACCAAGTCTACTGAACACAGAGCCGGTGGAGGAGGAGGTGGTTGTGATTGTACTTGTTAAAGTGGGGCCAGTCGAAGATACTGCGCTGCCAATCTTCAGCTGGCAGGATGTAGGGAGAGTGAAAGTGGCAGGGGACGCCATTACCGCAGTGCCCTGTGTAGTCAAGTCAGGTTTCGATAGTCCAAAGGAAAAGCCACCGTTAGATGGCTTGCTTGTCGTGCTAGACGCACCGGATCCAAAAGCTATTCCACTGCCGTCGCCGAATTTAAAACCAGAGCCCGTTATGGCTGAGTCCGATTTCTTATCGTCATTGTCTGTGGTCGGGGTGGACGTGGCCCCAAATTTAAAGCCCTCCGTTGAGCCACCGAATTTGAACCCCGTTGAGCTACTAGTGTCTTTTGAAGTGATTTCGGACGTTGAGCCTCCCAATGTAGACCCAAATTTAAATCCACCAGATGTTGAGGAAGAATCTGGGAGGCTTCCAAACTTGAACCCCCCAGACCCAGAGGTAGACTCTGAAGATGAACCAAACTTAAACCCTCCTGAACCAGCGCTGCCCAAAGTGGACGAACCAAAACCTGAACGAGAAAACAAATACGTTTTAGATGAGCAGTAGTTCCTGTACTTTTAGTATTTTAATCATCATGTATTTGCCATTTGTCAACATTGCTTACAATGTGTGTAACATACACCAAGCGGTGGAAAAACCCTCCGGTCCCACAGTAGTGGGTCACCACAATTACCTTTGGGCTCCACTTTAGCTCCTGGCTTGGATGTCTGGCAGGCAACACACTGCACATCGTCAGCCTTATTCTGAACACAGCAGATGTCACAGTCCCAGGAACCTTCTGGTTTCTTAAACTTGTCCCCGAAGCCCAAAATGGGAGCACCGCTGGCTGGGACGGGAGCTGCTGAGGACACTGAAGCACCTGGTGTGTGTGTGTGTGTGTGTGTGTGTGTGTGGGGTTTCACAAGTTATTATTCAAAAGCCCCCCCTTAAGAAGGTACACTCCTTGACTTTTGTCTAGAATTCAGCAGCGCTAAAAAATGAAACATGAAAATAGTGTATGGCACTCCTCTCTACCCCCCCCCCTTTACAAAAATTATCACTTTCAAGCAAAACTGCGTTTCATAATATAACCCAACCAAGTCGTGTACCGTTAACACCTCTAGTATAACAATGTAGAAGATTGTAAAACAAGTTACCTGGTTTAGCGCTCATGCAGGCCACGCACTTTGTGTCCTGCGCCTTGTTCTCCACCATGCACGTGTCACACTCCCAGGCTCCCTCTGCCTTCTTGAACTTGTCGCCGAACCCGCTGAAGCCCGCGGAGGCCTGGGCCGGCAAGAAGACGGAGTGGGGAGTCAGTGAGGACTTCACGCCGGTCCCAGGCTTGGCAGTTTCGCAAGCCACACACTTCACCACTTCCGGTTTGTTCTGAACCAGGCACGTGTCGCAATCCCAGGTCCCTGCAGGCTTGGCGAACGCCGCGCCAAAACCTGTCGATGTTTTGGTGGAGGGCTTGCTGCTCTCCGAGGCGCCCAGCGCGGGCTTATTGTCCGACGGTTTAGACGTGGGGAGTTTGGGCTGCGGTGTCATGCACGCCACACATTTGGTGTCCGACGCCTTGTTCTGCACCATGCACACGTCACAACTCCACGAGCCTGCCGGAGGCTTAAACAGATCGCCAAAGCCCTTGGTGGAGGTGGAGGAGCTGGTGGAGGAAGAGGAGGTCTGGGGAGCGGCGTTCGTCGAGGTCGGCTGGGGATCGGTGTTGGAGCCGGAGGAAGCAACAAAGCCTGAAGACGGAAAACGAGACGCCTCAACATTCTTGTACACAGAAGACTCAAAACTAACTGACCATAAGATAGCCACGTGGCTAACGCTAGTATAATCATTCATTCTTACCTGGTGCTTTGAGGACGTCCAACACGCTGCCTTGCTTCAGTGTCTTGGCTGGTTTGAAGAGGCCCTCAAATTCCTCTGTGCTATTGCTTGTAGTTGACTTCACTGTATTTGTTCATTAAAAAAAATAAAATAAAAATGAAAACACCCAACACAACTGTATTATAAGAATGAAGCGTTCTCTAGTAGTGGCAGCCTTAATACCGTTTTGCAGCTTTCCGATAGAATCTTCTGTTGTTGTATTATTTGAGCCATGTATGGAGAATGGGACCCAGGACTCTTGAGGTAACCAAAACTTACCCAGTGCCACTACGGGAGATGCCAGCTTCCCATTGGACAGGGAGGGACCCAATTTCGCTACAGGTGCACTGAAAGTAAATCCAGCCTAAACGGTGGAAAGAATATTACTATACAACAAGACAGATGTAGACAGATGTAGTAACAAGTAATGCATTCATGCTCTGACCACTTACAGAAGGGGAAAAAGAAGGTGGGCTAGCAGCGGTGGCCTTAACAATAGGAGAGGAGAAGGTGAAAGGTACACAGGGGGGCGTAGAGGCCGCAGGAGGCACCTGAAAGATGACATGGCAAAGTTAATTTAGACAACACACTGACTATTTAGAACTAGATACAGATGTCAAGCAATAAAGCAAATTCAGACCTGGTCAGTGACCGGTTCCTTGACAGGGGCCACTGGCACAGGGCTGGGGGCGGAGTTAGACATGGAAGTGGTGGGGGGCGGAGTGGAGAAGCTAAAGGTGGGAAGGCTGAAGGTGCTGATGGGTAGGGAGATGGCTGGCAGGTCTGGCACCTCAGCTACCTGGAGACAACAAGAGGAACGCTTACCACAGCGCCCCACATCAGGAGGTGTAACCCTGAGAAACTCAACTTTCAAAAAATGCCATGTGTGCTTAATGTCTGTCTCTCACTCCCCCTCTCTTGTTAGATACTGTAGCTGTATCTCCTACCTCCTCGTCTTCAGGGCGTTTGGAGAAGGGCCGTGTGCTGGTCCTCTCCCTCTTCATCTTGCCCCCTCCAGAGCCTGAGCTGTTGGCTGCAGGTGTGCTGGACAGAGGGTAGACAGGGCCACTGGAGCTAGTTGTGCTGGTGGCAGCGCGAGAGAGAACACAATTAAGATGTGTCATACATACTTTATCCATACGGACGGGAGAGTTACTTACTACCCAAACGTTGACACTCTTGGTAAAGAAGCATCATTACCTTTTTGAAGGACCTGGGCTTCCTTCTCGTATGTGCAGTGATTGTCTAGTGGGCTGTAGGTGCAATAGAGATTACATGTAAATACTAAATACAGAAACAACCGTTTTTTTTAATTTAGGAGGAGCGTTCAGATGGATGCAAACGCAAGCTTGCGGCTCTGACCGTGTCTCTGAAGGTCCTGTCCGGGGTTCGACCGGCGCCTCCTGGAGTCAGAGAGGGCCTGAACGACAACGAGCGGTTCCCTGACACGGAGGCTGCTGCAGGGATCACCAGCTTCTGCACCGGGGGGAAAGGGGAGTCCAGCTGGAGAGAGGATGGAAATACAGTACAGGTGTTGAGGCTGTCAATCCCAAGTATATCAGAGAAATCCGCATGCTTCAGTATTGGCCGACCATGAGTGCGCTGGAATTAGTAAGATATGATGGATATTGATATCTATATCTATCTATCTATATATCTATCTATATCTATCTATCTATATATCTATCTATATCTATATCTATATATCTATATCTCTATATATATATATCTATATCTATCTCTATCTATCTATCTCTATATCTATATATATCTATATCTATATATATCTATATCTATATCTATATATATATCTATATCTATATAGCAAATAGACAACAGAAAATTTTACCGTGAAACAAAAACAACAAAATCTAACTTTAGTAGTACATTAAATTATCTGTTAAGTCATAGACAGTTTTATGTGAGCCCGGCAGGGGTCAAATGACTCAATTGGAATTTTAAGCAGTTGTGACAGCTGGCACTGTCTAACAGTTATAACTACAGACAGAACTGGCACCATTTAACACTGGACTACAGCGGACAACTTACAGCTTACACACACAGGCCAAAATGTCACTTCGGCTGACATACGTCAACAAACCAACACACAGAGGGGAAACAGTTCTGCATCAGCGTGGATAATCCTTCCACAAGCGTTAAAGATGCCAAACAGGCGGCAGAGCAGGAAGTGGCTGGATGACAAACTGAAGCAAGTGCCGCTGAGCTTTCACAATGGCCTCCCTGTTCAACGTCTTGCTACTTAGAGAGCGGCACACACAGCAGCACCCAAGTCACTAACAAACTCTTGGCAAGTGTGACAACGTGACACAGATGTAGCACAAAACTCCAGGCTGTTAATGAACATCTGATGGGTTTGGTGAGAAGGTGAGAAATGTACTTACCCTTTTCTTTTTGGACTGGAAATGTGAATGGTCTAAATTTGTGCCATCCATTGACTGCAATGAGACAGGAAACGGAAATATTCCTTTAGATAATCACAGCACGTTTAGCTCTTTGTGAGAGAAATTGCATGCTGCTTCTTTTGTCTCCTCCGTTCCCTTGCAGATGGCTTTAAAAACAACCCAGATGAGGATACTTACTACTGATATGGGGGAGGAGTTTGCAGAAGGGATTCTCTTGGCATCCTATTGGAAAATTAAACCAAATTTAATAAAGTAATAATTTACTGGACTAGAACATCATGGCGAAAATGCTTCATGCAGACCACAAGTATTTTTATAGATTTAAATTACATTGTTGAGGAATGCGTAAAGTGCATTTCCATGCATTTTATTTCCGTAAACAACAGCTGCTCTCTGTACTGTTGCTGTATAAACTGATGGTCTATGCATTCGCGTACTCACCGCCAGTGGGCTGGACATCCTCTCCAGGGACTGCAGTATGCGTCTCGCTGTGGCGCTGGTCACCCCGCAGGGTTGTGTCCCAGCAGGCTTGGCCTTGATCTGCCTCCTCAGCGGGGCCTAGGGGTAAGTCATGCCAGCAGTCTTTAATGTTTGCACTCAAATTAATATACATCCCATTATGAAAGTAGCGTTAGGCTCCTAAAGTGTTACAACGTGCCCGAGACAAACAGGTCCTGACCTGGTAAGGAGTGCTGGGACGTGTGCGAGAGTTTCTGGCTGCAGATGCGCCGCCATAGGTGGTCTTCCCGGGGTAGAATGGTGAATCCCCCAGCTGGCTGGAGTTCAGCACTGTGCTGTTCAGTGTTGACTAGAGTACAGATCAAAGAATCTGTCAAGTTTCTCACCGTACATGGAACACCGTACAACTCAACCCAGGGCTTTGAATAAAAGGTCTGCTAAATTACCTAATTGTAATTGTATATCGCATGACCAAACAAGCGAAACCCTTCCTGTAATGTAAACTACTACGCACTCTCAGGTCAACCTATTCATTATTCGATGAGATCCAAGCCTTTTCCCGTGACTCTAAACTGTAAGATCTGTGGCATCTGCATGTTTTCAAATGGAAAGTAAGCAACTCAAGCGACCAAGCACCTTCCTGACATGCGCAGAATTGCAGCGGCACTTACATTAGATGACATTCCAAACACAGAAAGGTTGAAGGCAGGCCTTTTCAGACTGGAATGGGCATGCTGGGGCCCAGAATTAGTTCTGTCCATCTCTGGAGACCAGAGGCGGGGTACTGATGTCGGTTTAGAGGTGGGAACATCTGCAGAAAAACCCACGATCGTTCACACAGCGGCCCAGACAACAATAAAGGTTACCTTTACACGCCTGACTAACAAACTAAAGAACTAATCATGCATGCACACTCTACCTTTGTCGGAGGCCCGGGAGGAGAAACCACTGGTGGTGGAGATGTTGTCGTCTTCATGCTGAGAGAGGTTGTCCTTGATCTCCTTCACCAGGGAGAAGCCCGTGGAGAAGGGCCCAGGGGCCGCTGAGCTGGAGGGCTGAGAGAAGAGGCTGCTGGAGGCACCCAGCACAGGGGACGCGGCGTCCAGCGGGGGGAAGTGGAGATTTGAGCGGTTCAGCGGGGGGCGAGACAGAGCACTCTCTTGGTAGTTCAGAGACGCCTTGCTGGTTGAAGGCTCTGTCAGGGGAAGAGGAAGCAAGAGGTCTAAGAGCAGTCTAAGAATCGTCAACTCCTTAGTTCTAAGGGTGTCCGTTTCCCTTTGTCAGTTAAGGCCCAAGTGGCAATCTGGATGGCTGACCTGGGTTACTGGTGCTGGGCTCCGAAGAGTCCCACCCATCAAGGGGAGGAGGTCCCTCCTCGCTGCCATTAGGGGGCAGGGGCTGACTGTTTTGCTCCGGTGCCTGCACGGCCCCATCCCCTTCAGCAATCTCACCGTTGTTGAAATATTTCTGCAGCCAGGAAGGAACGATGCTCTTTACTGTGTCTGTCACTCGACTGATCAGGCCTGGCTGCTGCTGAGAGAAAGAGAGAGGTTGAAAAGAGAGGCAGTAAAGATTTAACTTTTGTAGACAGGCTGCTTGAGATAAACTACATTTTCCACAGTTGCAAATATCTTTCAAGGCAGTTAATGGATCATTGAGAATTCCGGGGAACCTTTTTTCCCCTCTTAAGTAAAGATACCCCATATAATTCTTTTGTAACAATTTACAATGACCCCGTTTGCAATGAGAAAGCCATTCGCATTCCCTATTGTAAAGCCCAGCTTCAGCTCACTCACAGCTGAAACTGGGTCAGACAGTGTGTGTTTCTATGAGTCTGAGCAAGTGTATTGGCTCAGGGCCAATCAATAGGTATCAGCCCATTTTTTCCTTCACATTAAATACATCAAAATCAGCATTTCAAGAATACCTTTATTGGTACTTCAAAAAAATGTCGATGTGCGTTAGTTTCTTCCTTATAGCGCCTTTTCTTAAGTTCTTTTCAGATTGTAACTTGTGGTGAGATGTTTCTAAGCCCGGGAAAAGGCTTATAAAAAAAAAAAAGGGACATTCGCTTCAGTTTCAGAATGGTGCCGTATGTTTGAACGTCTAAGACAATATTGTCACGAATACTTGAGAAAGTCAAAGTACTGTAGATAGAAGAAAAGTGTGAAAGGGGCTGGTGTACCACTTTATATGCATGCTGTCAAACCAACATTTTTCAGTTATCTCTCGCTAACTGATAAGAGTCATGTGTGCTTCTCGCATTCTGCTTATCTGTGAAATACAACAGGTCGTCAATCTGCACTACATCCCGTCATTACTTTAAATTCACATACATCACCCACCAAGACTAGGAGTGGCGCATAAACACCAATGAACGATGCTCTAGCTTCTAAAAAAACTACAGCTTACTGTGCATGTTTACTTAGTGCTAGCATAGGCTGTTGTCAAAAAGGTTTTAAGCGGGTTGCATTACCCCTGTGGACAGAGTCACAGGACCAAAGGGACTAAGTTATAGAAATAAGATGAGTCATTGTTCACCCGTGAAGCATTCGTGTTAGGTCAAAACAAAGGGCAAGTTAGATTTGGAGGCCCAGCACATTAAGTGAAAACATTACAGAAGGATAAAGGGGTAAAATGTGCAAACTAGCAACAAAATGCAGCAACAAAATGTGCAAACTAGCAACAAACCTCACAGCTGTCAAGAGAGCAACCCAACTAGAATTAGGGATCCAGAAAACAATTCCCCGCCCTCTACCTACTTAAATATACAATGTATTCGAAATGATTAGGCATGCTGAAGAATTTAAATACAAAAAACAAATATTTTTAGTACATAGAAAACAGCATTTATTTTTTTTATATAAATAATTTGTATACAAATAGTTCAAACTATATTTATTGGTTGAAAATGACAGCAACAAAACTTCACAACCTGTCTCAACACTTGCCAGGCATGGCCTTCAAACTAGGGCTGCAACAACCAATCGGCATTGTCGACAAAATTCGATGACAAAAATAGTTGTCAACGAACTTTATTATATTTTAAGTTGGTCCATTCTTCAACTTTAATAATTAGATCCGTTCTAGATCTGCATATTGCAGCCCTACTTCAAACAAATGTTAAAAGTGTCCTATATAACTAGTAAGGGCTTTGAAAAGTCACATGTTGGTTTAATCTAAAAACTGAAGAGGCTTGGCATTCTCTACTTAATTTGAACTGAAATAAATGAAAATAGTGTATAAACTATGTCATTACGTAAATACAGCATTTTACTATTGCAGGTTCAAGAAAAGAAACAGAAAACAGGCTATTTTGACTTACACATGCCCCTCAGAAATTCCACTTCACCTTGTGAGCACCGAAGTTAATATTTTATTAGAGAATTAGAGTAAACGCAATGAACCAGGAACAATTGCAAAGCATCAAAGGCTGGAGGTATCATGTTTAATTTGTTGTGTAAATTGTTATTTCTCCTTATGGTTATAAATACGATTAGGTCTTTTAGCAGATGTTTTTATCCAAAGCGACTTACAATTATATGATACTATTACAAGGAGCAGATAGGGGTTAGGCATCCATGTTCAAGGATGCTTACAGGTAGGCCAACTCTGGGGCTCGAACCCACGACATTCTGTCTGGGAGTTCAACACCTAGACTATACACTGGAATTCATGCAATATGTGCCAAATATTTCCATTGTTCGCTTAAAAATAACAATTTAGCAACCACAGAGCAGGCTATTGCAATTGCCACTAACTGCATGGGATTCTTTTACTGTTTACAAGTATGTACATGGTTGCTTAATGCCAATAGCTTAGCTCCCCAACTTTCAGAGGGTGAATTTTCCAGAAGAAATGCATAATACCACCAGAGACAAAAACATGCACATTTATGTCTGAATGTGATCAGTGCCTCCACATTATCGGACAGGTATTATGTAACACTGGAGGGAAAGAAATATCACTCAGTGATATTGAATGATCTTTTAACACCTGTATCTGATTCTGCAGATGTTCCATTTATATCTTGTGTAAATTTCCTTTGCTTTTATTTCTCTCCCACTTCCCGCAAGTTATCAAATAATTTGAATTCATACTAGGGTCACTAATAAGACTACATATCAGTTAACAATGTACATGGGACGAAACTAAGTTAATGTTTACTGTCTCAAAAATATGTCATTTAGTACAGTCTATGTATTTAAGAATGCAGTTCACATAACTCCTGTCTGCCTGCATATTGTTCATTTCAAATAAAAACGGAAGGCCCAAGGGTGCATAGATTCTTAATGAATGAGTCAGTGCATTATAACCTAGAAATGTTAACAGTAAATCAAGTAGCAGAAAATATTTGTCAATGACACGACATGAATACCTGTATATTGTCTGCAAGGTAAAAACTAAAATACTAACGTTACATTTGTTTTTCCCAAACAAAAGGAAATTATCAAATCGTAAAATGTTTAATTGAACCAAACCCGTTTCACGGATATAACTAGTGGTAATAGTAATAAGCTATCTACATGCCCATATTTCAGATATCTTTCTTATACTGTCCTCAAACTACATGGCACAATTGTGCACATAGTAGCTACCATGCTAGGCTGGTAGTTCGCTAAACCATCAGCGGCTAACTTGAAATACGAATGATTTACTTAATGTTGCATGTGACAATCGACTGAAAAGTCAGTCAAATTTCCGGTAAGCACGTTTATGTGCGTATTTTAAAATCAGTGTCTTTCTACTCGACAGGTAAAGCCACTCGGTCAACCATGTGGGCTACCGATCGGCCAGTGCTTCATGCGCAATCCAACTGGCAGAGATTTAGCTAACGTCAACTATGGGAAAGATATATAAACAAAATTTCTGCACTTAGCATCAGTGTCGATTGGTGTGTATAGGTGCAACATATAGAGCAAAATACAACGCTATAACAGTCAATTGTACGATGTACCAAAAGTTAAGAAGCGACGACAACAATGCGCTTTTAGCTAACACTAAAGCTAGTTGGCTCAGCTAATATTTAGAATGCCACTTCCCTGCCATTACCCAACTTAACTAGCTGCTAACTAATTGCTAAGACGTCTTTCAGTTGTCGCTGTTGACAATTACTAAAAAACACTTAGACTAAAAGTGAAGTTCTCAAAGCGGTGCCACTATAGTAAAACTGTCATATCTGGCTCAATTGCCAGTGCTTTGCTAGTTTGTCGGCTAAGAAACTTATAGCTATCGGTAGCATTTCCTTAACATGCTATCAGCGCGTGGAGGCCATGAGCGCTAACAGTAGGCCACAAAATATATCCAACCAAACAATAACAAAGCTGGGAATTTAATGACATTATAGTTAATACAATCGCCAAAGTGTAGGCTTTACAAACAAAAAACTTTTCTTTAATTTACCTGTTTACTTTTGGCGTAAGGTTTAGAGGCAATATGATATCTCCTGCTTCTAATTTTCCCTCCACCCGTGGCCGCCATGGCTTGTTCGTTTGAGTGTCTATCGGTCTTTCGGCGCCGGATAGCTGTCATCCAGCATAGTAGCTATTCAGGAGAACTATGGGAAATGGAGTAGTCGATCATCGCTGTTTGCGTAGCCAGTTGGAGGGTTCAAAAGCATCATAAAAAATAATATAAATCTTTATTTTGACACCTAACCCACACCTGTAGCCTGGTGTTTATAGACACCTTAATATTTAATAAGAATCAAGTGCTTTAATATTATGTATGAAACAGAAATGTAAACACCATGGAATATATTCTTTAGTATTTATTTATTTAATATTGCTTTATCAGTGGACAAAGATAACAAAATAACTTTGAGACACTGTTTACTCCAATGCTTTACATTAAATAGTGTACAAAACAGGCAGACCATTAAAATCACACTTACAGTGTACAGTAGGCATAAGAGCTTGACTGCAATGTACTTTAAAACGTGCTGACAATGACAGTCAAGTTTAAGTGAATAACGTAATAATGTAATAAACATACATAAAGGGGCCAGCATGTGTTGAACTACAGTATTTAAGACCAGCCCAAGACACTGTGAAATAGACACACCAACACACAATAGCAAACAAATAAATGTAGATGGTATCACAAAAATGTCAAAACAAAACAATTCAACATTGTGCATACAAGAATTTTAATAACAAACTGATTTCTTATGAAATCCACTTATGGCTATACCAACAATTGTCCTCAGCAAATGAATGTCAAATCTAACCTTTTTTCCTTTCAATGCAATAATTACACACATCTTTCACCATCATATACACACACACAGGCACAGATTTACCATTAAGTTATACAGATGTACAGTTATTTTAAACATGTTTAAAAAAAAGAGGCTACAATGGAAAGGTAAATAATGTTAAACTACCAATTGGTTGCTTCATTCAGTTAGTTTTCATGACACCGTTTATTTTGACTAAACACCAAAACATGTAAAACCGTCAGAACATTACGAATATTCCTAATCATAATCTTAACGCAAACATCTCAAACTTGCAAAGTTATTAACAGATTATCAGTTTTTAAAATACTACACAAAAATCACAGCAAAATTATTAGTTGTAGTTATCAGTAGTTTAGAGATAAAAAAAGTATACAATAATAAACAAACAACCTCAACTTCAGTGGAACATAAGTGTAAAGAGTTTTAATTGCAGGTGACCTACTCAGTGCTCTAATAGTGGGGAAAGCGTTGTGAAATGGACCGTGTGGTTAATGCTAACTCTCTCCTTAATTTACATGAATACCTGTTTCACCACCCACTATTTAAAATCCAGTGCTTTGCTGTATGGTTCTCACTGGTCATCCACTACTATTCCAAAAATACAAAAAGTGCATTTTGTTGTGGCCCTCACCCTAGCCACCATTTGTTCGTCACTTCCTTCACAGTGGATACACGTAGCTGGGGTTGTACAGTATATTTTCCTCAAGCTTATTGTTGCTTATTGCTCTTTCCCCCAGGGCCATTAGGAAATCTTTTCCTCCCTGAGGCTTTCCTTCGTTTAGTAGACTTTGAGTTACCCAGTGGTTTCCCTTCAGCTGTTGATGGGATGGGGAAAACACAGTTATGCTGGTTAACATTTAGGGTGGAGGAGTTTAGGAAGGCTTGTGAGTTATACAGTATATCTGTTGTAAGAAGACCTGTAACACCATCCTGGAGGAAATCGCTGGAATCATTAACACTGCTTTCATCAGCGTCCTTGCAAACAGATGCAGTCTGCAAAAGCAGGGTGGTTGAGAGTCAGGGACATAGAGCAGACATTGAGTAGTTTTTTTAATACCCACACTTCACGTGTCAAATAACAAATCAAGCAAGCACCCACGCAATCTTCTCACCTTCATTCTTTTATGTTCAATCCGCACCATCCCATATAAGCAGAAAAGAGTGATGAGTGCCTAAAGAGAGAGAGAGAGGGTTGGTTATAACACTTATAACACATTATTTGTAATCTTTATAAAATACAGAAATTCCATCAGTAATATTGTTAAACTTGAAAGAAAAAGTGAACAGGTGGGGGTAATTAGTAAATACTTTCACTATGGGTTACCGATGCACCTTGTTTACTACTCGCTGGTCTCTTCATCCAGCCTGCCCAGACTATATTCCTCATATGTAATTTGCAGTTTAAACACTTCATGGTCATTATCTTTGACAAAATCACTGGCCACAACCCTGTTGCATTTCAGACCAGTTAATTGGACGTTGGTGGTGGTGGTTAAATAAATTACAATATACCTTTGACTACCAAATATATATGTGTACCTCTTACCAGACAAAGCAACCACAAGAGCACAAAACGAATTTGTGTTTTGGAAAACAGCTCCTGCCCAAACTTGGCACAAGCAAGTGCCTCCAGGAAAGCAATAGCTCTGTGAGAAAAACACGACTTTACTATCAAACACGCAACAATGCAAATTTTACATGAACTCTTTTACAATGGCTCCCTCATGTGGCATGTGGAATTGACTGCAAAAGCACAGTGCAATGCAATGTTTACTGTTTAGTATTGCTTACGGATATACGGTATACAGACACCATAGTCAGTAGAGTGGGTTTAAACAGGGAATCTTCACAATACTATCAATAATATGCCAAATACATTTATGTCAGGATTCTGCTGAAAATTTTTTTTTATGTCAGGCCTGGTAAAAACTATACTAATTTTGCAAGTTCCACTTCTACGATTTGCATCACTTTACATACCAGTCTGGGAACTTTCAATTGAAAACCGTGTTAACGGTGTCAATAGGTGTCAATAGGTGTCAATAGGTGTCAGTTAAATCCTTAGCAGTCAGAACAAGATCCAGCACCAACTGAATTACTTACCTGGACACCGATTGCCCTGGTGGCGGATGGCGCAAATCATAGCAAGCCGAGCTTGCAAAATCAGGATGGTTTTACCATACTGTATAAGGACGTAGCATGAAACACTAATTTCTAATGCAAAAATTGACAGAACTCACCCAAACACCCAACACTGTGTCCCAACTCGTTTGCACTGAGTATCTGTTAAGTAGGCATAGTATTGTCTGAAAGTGGGAAAAAAAATACAATAATAAGGAAAACAAACCCTGACTTTAACAATGTTGAGATAATCGGTCTGTAGTTTATAGCTCAAGCCCACAGGTATGACTGTGGGGGACGTGCGTACCGTACGGTGGGAGCGGTGATAGCTCCTACGAGGAGAATACGACACCAGCTGAGTGGGTGAGAGGTTTGGAAGACAAAGATGTGTTTAAGGAAAAATGTGTTCAACTCCGTCAGCTGGATAAACAAGAAAGGATACAGGGAATTTGTTAAGGCTGGAGTCCACCAAGATGTAAAGCTGTCAACACTGCACAACACGACAGAGGGAGGCCACAGTGCGGTTTTTCCAACAAGCGCAACTCCACTCATGTGACTCATGTGACTTTAAATAAGAGGGCATGTATGTATACTGGTAGAAACTGTCCAATTAAACTAAACTAACTGTTCAAATTAACTAAAAATAAACCAACCAACAAATCACCACTCTCCTGCAACACTGTTATTTTATTGATATATTTTGTACCTTCAGCAGATCCCTCCCAGTAGCTAATAATATCTGCATCTTAACAAATTTTTTTTAGAATGAAGGGCCAATTCTGTGGAATGAATAGGTTGGGGTCCAGTGCCTTGCTCAAGGGCATTTTGGGCCATTATAGATAGACTGTACAGCATTATTAGTGCCACCCACCAGTGTGAACATCCTAGCAGGGTTCTGTCCAGGTTAAATGTCTGGAGCGACTAACTCCAGACAATAAGCATAAAGTTCACCTGCGCATTTGTACTAACAATAAATATTTACAGTTCATAGCCTGCCATACCTGCCACAGAATCATGAAGAGGTAAATGCCTGCTAGCCTCTGGGAGGAGGACTTTGGGTCGAACCAACGTACGTAAGTCCAGCTGGCTGGGGTGAACTGAAGCACGACCCGCTTTATCTTGCCTGTGGTAGTGTGAATGTCCCTGTGGAGATAAAAAAAGAAGGATGGAATTTTTTTTTAGCTAACTTAGCTAACTAACAAAACGAATAAACAAAAACAACTAACTAAAACAAACCCAACCAAAACTGGCACTACTGACTTGATGCTTGCCCAGCGGTAGGTTCTCATCTCCAGGTAGTAGCAGACAGTCATGCCCAGCCAGATGCCCCCTCCGTTACACAGCAATATGTCCAATATCACCTGGTCCCACCAGCACTCCGCAAAGTTAGGCAGAAGGTGCATGAAGAACAGCTGGCGAGAGGAGGGGAATATGGTGATGAAAAACGAACAAAAAAACACAACTGAAAATTGTGTTTTGGGGGAGCAGAAACAGAGCAAGGGGAATTTGACACAAATTAACTACTACTCTCACTTAAACTATCTACAGTACTAATACTTATTAATATTTTTCACATATAAAAAATATAGGTCAATCTTTGGTAGCAAATTTTTTTATTTTATTATTTTTACATTTCTCCACAAAATCCAAGACACAGACTATGTTGTGGTGTATGGTATTAAAGTCCCCTAATCGAAATCCTTCAAAAAGTCCAAAAATAGCAAGCAGTCCAGGCGACAGCTCTTGTTGAGTACAATAAGCCGGGAGCTGCTGTATTGTTATGATGACAAGCAATCCCTTTGCAATCCCTTCAACTAGAGCCTGTAACTATAGCCTGCATTTGCGCAACATTTGCAAAAAGATGACCCAACATGATATCAACAAAGGGATATCATGGGGAATTTAAGCAAAATACAGGGCCTAAAATATTTGAAATGTCATATTAAAACTAGAGCTTACATACTGCATCTTCAAATCATATTAGTGTTTTCATACAGACTCTCACATAGCATTACCTCCGTCATTTCCCATGTAATACTGATGGTCCAGCAGAGACCATAGCTACGAATAAGCAGGGCCTTCATAGCCCAGCCAGCAAAATGACCAAACGCAAAGATGTCAAAGTGGCTCAGAATGCGCTCCCATGTGATCACGGTACAGTTCACAGCATACTCCTGCAGGAGGAGCAATATTTGATTTATAAATCACAACTTGCTTGAGATTTTTAAACACAATTTCTGCTAATTGCAGAGTATTATGTCTGCACTGATATGATTGCATCACAGATATCTACCATTTTATACTAATACAAAAAATCTATTATGATAGCTACAGAAAATAGTCCCTGCTCTCATGGCTCAGAGCAGATTCACTTTCCCAAATCCCATTTTACCATGACATCAGCCTCGCGTGTCGCATAGCGTAGGTTGGGATCTAACCAGTACATGAGGGTCTTCACTTGCACCCAGTTCAGGAAAATGAGGAACACGAGAAACAGGAAGTACAAAACACTCAGACCTGCCAAAAAGGAAGACACTCATGAAAATAAATCAGAGAAGAATTAGTGGTAAGATTTTAATGTTGAATAATGTCCCTGGTACTCACCAAACACCATCCGCCATATTGCGGGATGTGGCCTGGTAAAAGGACCTTAAGGAGAGAAGAACACCACAAATGAGCAGTCTAGTGTTCTTGCCCATAGTGCTAGTGTCATTGTTACTAGCATAGTCTAGACTTTGTCTAAACAAAGTACTTTTGTAGTGTGTAGTGGACGCACCCTTGAGTTAGTGGCAATGTGAGCTTTGCTTACCATTAGGGAAGGCGAGGACACTGATCACCAGAAAAAAGGAGATCACAACCAATAAACCCACTCTCAAGTTGTTGTCAGAATGTGCATCATCCCTGTAAAAATAACAAAACAATAAATACCGAATTCTAAATATGGATTATATATCAAATGTTCACCTCATTTGGTGTATAGTTTTAAACTAATTATAATAAATTCCATTCCTTATACATTTTTTGGTATTCACCTTGTGAATACAAAGTACATCAAACTGAGGACCGTAAGAGTCAAAAGTGTAATTGTGTGTGGCTTATAAAAGAGGTCAATACAAATATCTTCCACTTGTTGCTCGTTAATCATCCGGAAATGTAATTTGTAGTTTGCATCATCCTTGCGAAGTGTTCGAGACGCAACAGTTAATTCCATTTGTCTAATCGGAGATACCTTTAGATAACTTTAACAAATATTCTTCAAATATAAACAACATACAGTACGTGCAAATTACTTTAACCATTGAGAGAAAAAGAGCACAAACACAACACGTAAATTGACTAACCAAGAGGGTACATAGGGGTGTCAATGTAAATGCTATGTTTTAATATATATGGAGACACGGGACAGGTTAGTCCATATTAGGCTAGTGAAAAAGTAAAATGTTCAGAAGTTATAAAATTAACTATATAACGGTATTTTTATTTTGTAACATTACAAAATTTAAGAATGTGTTACAACGCTCCCCACAAATCTGCTGTTTTGGAATATCCCGTCCAGTGACACTTCCGTGTGCCTTTCTTGATTGAACACGTGAACCACTCGAACCACCGGGTTTGGGCCGAGACTGCTGGGCAAGTGTATTTACAATAAACCAATGTATAAAGTGTTTGTACATTCGTTTATTGTACGGTAAAAAAAAAAAACACATGTGACTAATGTAATAATTTATTTATCATTAATCATTTTTCCCCACCAGTGTTTCACGACAAGCTAATTATACACAAAATAGATACAGCCATCTGACTTCTTTATGACCGTGACAGCGTTTTGGAAATTTATATTGAAAACAACTGGAGTTTTTCATAGAACATATTTTAACAGCATATATCTTTATACGTGAAATTCCATAAATGACGCATTCATTAAATGTTTTTATGAGACGTATACTAAACTATAAATCTAATGACTGTTTCTTAAACCCTTAGTCAGACCAATATTTTTTTTATGGCCCTTTCTTTCATTGCAGGTGTGTGTAAACCTCTGGAAGCTGGATCCATGCTACTACAGCAGTGGTTCTTAACCTTGTTGGATGTACTGAACCCCACCAGTTTCATATGCGCATTCACCGAACCCACCGA
>JAOEHI010000003.1:2512324-2571876 GCA_025447815.1 Percopsis transmontana
TCCCTTTTTGCACACCGTAAACACCCACCCATAACCGCCACCATTTTTTAACCACAAATTTACCCCACCCCCCCCCCCCCCCCCCCCCAAAGGCCAACCAAATTCCCCATCCCCCCCCCCCCCCCCCCCCCGAGGGGAATGGTTTTCTTTAGGGCAGGACGTGTTGGAACACACAGAGCAGGACAGCCCATCATCTTAAGACTAGATAACCTCTGACTCAATATAGACGGGTCAACCCCTTCCCTTATCCTTCTCTGATGTCCTTAACCCTGCATCTGTATTCTATCTCTCTATTCCTGATTTAAATAAGGGACAAAATAATCAGAGCAAAACCGGAATCTTTTGCACACTGAGGCTTTAAAAAGGAATAGTTGGATATTTTTCAACCCAGGCCTTCTTAAAATGTAATTTACCATCACCTGTAGTTATGTGTGGCACCATTTCAGCTTTAGTTATAAGAGACTTAAAAAAGCTTCGACCTTCAACAATTCACTTGTAGAAGACCAGACCAACTCTTATAGCTTAACATTTTTATTTTGGGGATACTTTTAGAGAAACTGCTGCATTACAAAGATTTACCGAAAGACCACTAAATAGCCAATTTGCCCATGCCTTCGTCAAGGCTGGAGAGATTAGATTTAGTGCATAATTTCCTCCGTCCTCCAAGAGCACTTCAAGTCTCACAGCGAGAGAGTATCCACAACGCCTTATGAAATAACTATCAGCTGTGAAAACCTGAGATGGAGACACTCCTGTAGGAAATGCAAGGCCAACATTTTCAACAGAACCACGCACCCACAGACGTGCATGCCAGTAAACCACACACATATGCAAACCAAAAAAAAGAGAAGAGAAACACAGCGGACACTCAGGCTTTCCCTTTCCATAAACACACACACACACACACACACACAGATACCCCAAAACACAGCCATAATTCCTTTTTAGAGGCTTTGTAGAGAAAGAAGGGAAAATGTGTGTCTGAGTGCTTGCCCGCAAGTGCATATGTGTGTGTGTGCGTGCGTGCGCGTTATAGAGGGAGAGAGAGAGAGAGAGAGACAGCCTGGAGAGAGGAAAGAAATTGTGAAAGAGAGAAGCTAGGGACCTCATGAGTATACAGTAGATGAAGAAGAGAAACCTCGTGGGCAGAATATATGAGGGGGTTCAGGAAAACAGAGCTGGCTGGCTTGTCATCTCGCTGGCTGGCTTGTCATCTCGCTGATGGCGGTGAGTGTGAGCCCTTCAGCCGGCTTGGCTTGGCACAGCCTCTACCCCCCTTTACACACATACACACTCACACTGCTAGGAGGGTTACCCTTCAAATGGCTTAGCCATGGCTAAAATGGCATGGCAGGCCAGTAAAGGCTACTCCACTTAACCATATAAAAGTGGGCCTGGTCCAGAGCAGAAATGCTTTTACCCTTGAAAAAAAAAAAAAAAAAAGTTTTCCTCAAACCAGTACTAACAGCTGCAGGAAAATAAAATGCTAAAAGCTGCTTTGGCGTTTGAGAGGAAGCTATTTTCTGCTCTGTTTTACATTGAAAAGGGAAGGGGAGTAGAGGGGAGTTGTGATAGCTTGACGAATTGATGTCTTTGATCATAAGAGCTGGAACACATTTAGAGGCTCTATTGCACAAAGCCAAAGCTGAGTTGTGTTTTGGGAGAAATAATTATAAACAAGGGAAGTCTGTGGGTCCTAAACATCTGGAATATATAGAACAGTGATCAGTTTGTCATCACTTAATAGCAAATGAAATCTCAATTTGAATACTGCACAACATTCGTCAATAAACAAAACTACGAATCCTAATAGGCTAATACACCGACTCGGGTGACTGGTAGCCTATAACTGGCCACTGCTGGTGAGATTGGAGCGTATAGTATTTGAAAAATGCGCTTTAAAGCGCTAGAGGGAAATTATAAATCGCTGGCCTAATTCTCGCACGTTTCACACGGAGTTGAAGGATTCTCCTCTTTGAACACAGACACTGAGTGGGCGCACGGGCGCGCACTAGTCCAGACCATAGAGACTACACACAAGTCAAACTTCTCTGATCATCATTTGTCAGGATACCTATACAAACAAAGCTAATATAAATCATACAAGAAAGATGGCATTGAGGGAAATGCACCCTCCCCTATTTTGCACACTATATCGCTTAGTTATGTCTTTGTTGCAGCGGTCTACGACCCTATTGCCCATAAGGTACATTTATCCCAGATCAATATTGGACTTTCGCGACCGCCCATCAAGCGCACGCTGTTGTTTTTATGCATCAGCGGCACACTGGACAGGGTTTTACTCACCTCTAGGAAACTTGTTTTAAAACCGCGTCCTCAATGGCTTATCTGCCTTGCTGCGCCCCTCCATCCATCCATATACATAAAAATACAAAGTCCCTTTTCGCTTCTCAGTTTCTGGTGCTGTATAGGCTACAGCCTAAACAAACAAAACATATTTATTATGTGTATTCCAGAGCAGTCGCGGTGGTAGCAGTCTGTAACCCCCTTAATAACTCAACATAACGACCACACAGAACAAACACGCAAACCCACCGCGACACTACCGACAATCATGTGCATTCCAGTTTAGGCTTGTACTAGCGCTCCCCCAGAACAACGGCGCACCAATGAAAAGCAAGAGTTGTAACAGTGGGCGTGGTTAATGTGGTCCTCTCTCTCTTTCTCTCCCTCTCCCTCCCTCTCTCTCTCTCTCTATCACACACACACAGCTGGCAGGTTTAGCTGTGTCCAGGCAAGCATTAGTCATTGCTGGCTGTAGATGCCTGGTACCCCGGGAGCCGAGGTTAAAGCCATGTCTGAACACTATATTTACTCAGCTGTCACCTTATGATCTCTCTGAAATATTTCCCTGTGTATAGGGCAACGCAGGCCTTTGGACCTAAATTTGGGGCTACCCACTTACTGTACATTAGGTGGGTTGTGTATTGCTGACATGCAAGCGAGAACTAATTCATCCATCATTTGTTTTCATACAAAATGTACCTGTCATGGCGATCCTTATTTACAGAGCTAAACAGCGGCGGTTTGTCAAATTGTTTGCCCACTCATTTCACCTCAAGATGGTTTGCTGAAAAGCCTCTCCTTTGTGCTGCAAGCAAACCAATTAAATGATACAGAAGGAAAACAAACAATGCCTTCCTCGGAAGATACAAAACAAATCAAATACACACAGCGCAATAACGAGTTCTCTGCAAAAAAAAACCCTCTTCAGCGTGAAGGCACATTATTAAGATTGACTTCACTTGAACTGCTTGTGCCAGGCATGATTGCCCTCCATAGGCGGACATGCTGTTCTGCTACATCCATACAAATCCAATTGGGGTTGCTCTCCCAAGCAGCAAAGGGAGCATAAAATGGCACGTCTCCCCCAATCCATCATTATCACTTAAGCAGAGGAGAAGGACTTGATAAGACATATTAGTGGAATCACTTTTAAAAGGGGAGGTTCATGATTTGGCAAGGATGGCTACACTGATCCATAAATGTGTCAATACAGAAACAGATCTTTTGTTAACGCCTTCTTTAGATAGGAAGTAAAATTTATTACTAAGCGACAAACCCTAACATTACAAAATCATGAAGGTTTTGGTTACTGAGCAATGCAACACTAAACAAATATCCAGCAGCTTTTATACTTTAAAAGTTTGCCCGGGCGGGCAAGGGAGTTTTAAATAGATTCATTGTGTCAGTGTGGATCCTGACTTGGGGAGCAGGGGCCTTAATGTCTCACCCCTGGCCTTAGAGATAAGTGGAGTCCTTCCTGTATCGTCCTGTTAAGATAGGAGATGGAGCTGGAGAGAGAATAAACACTGAGACAAATCAGCGCACCAATCCTTCACAAAGAAACTGGGTGAAACTGAGAGGGGGGGGGGGGGCACATTGGCATATGGGTCGATGGCTAGGCAGTTTTAGAACAAATGTGGAGAAACGTCAAAGTTCTGTTCTGATTTTCAGAGACAAAACTGGGACTTAAAACGGCTTCTAATGGCTCTGCCCTTTCAGCTGTGGATCAACCTGCCCAGCACAGGTCAGACACACCTCACCCAAACTGACCTCATGGATATCTTTGTCTGTGATGGGTCCACTTGTACAAACGTATCAGACGACTTGCAGGATAAGACATGTCAAACATACTGAGAATATCCTTTGCACTTGTGGCGTGCATTCGTTTCACACACTGTTTATCACTGTGTATCCATGGGCTTGAATCTATTCTTGAAGCCCCTCCGCTAGTCATTTATTCAAGCGCACACACACACACACACACACACACACAAGCACACACACTCTCCTCCTGAACTCTCAGCTGCTGAACAGCTCAGCCTGTAATTATGGCTGTCATCAACAGCCCCCAACTTGCAGCTATATTTACTGGAGGGCCGGCATGCATACACACATACGGAGACACAGATACACAAAAAAAGAAAGAAAACGTGAATGCGGTGTGCACGTGAAGGTGCTTGCACACACAAAAAAACACAAACATAAACACTCAGCAATTTTAGACACCTAAGAATCCAAGCAATGAGAATATGTATCGTATGTCTCAGCTTGAATCTTCCTCAGCAGATGCAGCCTTTGGGAGACATTTCCGAAGGAGAGCAAAGAGGTGGAGGTATTTGTGTGGGGGGGGGGGGGGTACCTGGCTGGCGGACTAAAGGGCAAACAAACATGTCCACTTCAACACTGTTTACATTCAGAAGACAGTTACTGTATCTCATGTCCACTTCAACATTGTTTACATTTAGAAGACAGTTATCTTATCTCGCTGCTGTATTCTCCGATAATCTGTCTAAAAAAGGTGAACTACCATAAAGATAACCTCTAACGACCTCCACTGAAGCCCAATTTCGACCACAGTCGTACAGTACGGCTTCTGTCCCTTTTAACATGAGTTAAAATATACACTTACACACACACACACACACACATATACGGCAATGTCTATCACTGACCTCCTAGCGTGGTCTCCTCCCTTCCACACCAGCCCCTGCTGAGAGACCACCTGGCAGAGTTTCTGCTCCCCATGTATCGGGGCATTGAAAACCCCTTTTTCTCTCTCTCTCTTTTCTCATTCATCCTGCTTGTGTTTTCAACCCTTCCTCTCTCTCCTGCTAGCCCTCTCCTCCTCCACCTCTGACCACCTCACTAGCAGGAGAGCTAGTGAGAGCATGGCATATGGCACGGTGAATACCACATGACCGGCAGGGTAGAGAGGTCAGGGCTAGGGGATGTACATGCACAGCTGAGGCTGTGATCGCACGCGTGTGTGTGTGTGTGTGTGTTGGTCAGGGTGAGTGTGCCTCACTAAAAGAGATCAAAGGAAAATCCAGCACAGCTCATCTCCAGTTACTAGTCCTATAGCATGATTGATTGCTCAATGGTCAACGCTCATGGTGGGAAAATGTCATTCAAAACCTCTATTTTTGTGTAGACGTTACTGTATACTGTTTGCGTGACACAACATACTGTATATTTGGTTTTATTTGTGTGTGTGTGTATTCTGTATTCACTGGTGTCTAGCTAGGCTCATGTAGGCTACTGTGGAGCCATCCGACAACGTCTATGCAAACTATCCAAACGATGCAATTGAAAGCTATACTCTATCTATGTACTCTATCTAAGCTATACTATATCTCCTGTAAAGTGGCCACCTAGCAGCTTCCCAGATTGAGCCACACAGGCAGAGATGAGACAATTAAAGGCTGCGGCTCTTCCTCGTGGCATTCTCTGTAATGACAGGCTGTTGGTTGGGCTACAGGTACAGTCCCCATTGCAGGCTTGCATGCCAGTCTGTGGGCTGGAAACTACAGGTGTGTGCCAACGACATCTTCCTGCCACCCACTAGATAGCTACCCTAAATGAGGGCATAGTTCACCAGGCTAGACTCCCTACTGAATTAACCGATTTAATTTGCGTCCTCTGATGTAAGGACTACATTATCATTGGCTCAAATGTGCCATGAGACTGTAGAGAATTATAAATGATCGCATTTATCCGCTGGAAGTTATATATAGGGCAAATAAAGGATTGAGATTGATTGTGTTAACTGTTGGGTAGCTCACAAATAAACTGACCAAACGTAATGCTAACAACAAAAGAATAATTAGATCTCACCCAGGCTATTTCTGGAAGCCAGGTTAATGCACTTTGTGACCTGCAGTCCAATATGTGAAATCCAACTTGGATCAAAAGTTTATTCTTTTACTGTAAACCAGGGGTGGTCTGTTCATGTTTCAAACAAGCTTACCTCATGGCGAGCAGGGTTCCAAGCCACCAGCTGTAAACCTTGCACGCCTGTGTGTGTTCCCCAAAGCAAATTGTCATGGTTACAGCCTCAAAACTGTAATATACAGATCTGGTAATACAGTAAAATTGGTGTATTCAATATAAACCCCATGTAAACATAACAGAATAACAACAGGACACAAAAGCTACGAGAGAAACTTTAGACTTAGTATTCATCGTAATTCAAATCACTGAAAAGACCCAGTATGCTAGCAATATAGACTTTTGTTCTCTCAGTAAATGTTTATCTTTCCTTTCTGTTTCACAGAATAGAGAATACATACAGCATTTAACAGTTGAAGAGGTGTTAAGCTAAACTAGGTCAATGGAGCAAACTGTCAGATATAGAGAAAATGCAGGGCAGTAATATGCCTTACAAGACAGTCATATTATTCTGTACTCCAGACAGCAAAAGGTGTATCCCTGGGCAGTGTGTCAGTGGTGTGCTTGTCTATGGTTTATAATGGGAGAGAATGTGTGTGCAGAAACCATTATACAATTGTCATTAAAAGGGAAATTCTACTGTACTAATCTGTACGCAATACACATTAAGGTATATCAGTTTCCACTGGTCGCTTTACTGTATACCATACTTAGATTTCTTACAGAAAAACTAAATAAATTAAGGAATAATATTTGATTTACTACACATCTTCCCACGAGGACATAAAAGACAAATGAGTGAAGAATTCCGTAATTATATCCGTAACTGACGCTAAAGCAGTAGGCTATCACTTCCGATTTATCAAAACGTCGCTCCAGTAACCAGTCCCACAAATGATAGGCGCATTTCTGAATGACAGCGCTGGGGAGAGGGGCGGTAGCTGAGCCACACACACACCATGCTTTGTACGCTGTAATTGTTCAGCTCAAGACAGACAGCCAAAACGTCGCCTTGATTTGTTTACAGACACACCATGATACTGCAGGACAATGGACGGTGTGAAGCCATTGTGTTGTTTCATAGAGAGAGTTCATTTACTTATAGATATATAAGAGATATCCGATCTCAGTAGATGAAGGCACATCCTGCATGGTGTGGCATTTCTACCCTAATTATTTAGAAAGAAATGTCAGTTAAAAAGGCACTTTCCTCTTTCGATGATTTGTGAAACCAGAGCTGGCTTCTTTAGGGGGCCATCCCTTGGTTCACCTTATGAGTTGAAAAGTTTAAAGCAATATTATAGTCTGACAGAATACATTCAATTTAATTTCAGTATAATAGATTGAAGATTAAATAGATTGTACCCCACCTCACTGTTGCAGCACAATTCTCCACTAAAGTGTAGGGAAGGAGTAGAGAGGATTTTATCACTCATGTGTGGGAGGGACACCCTTCGACGCTATACTAAATTCCCTTATTCTACCCATAGAAATTACGTTATTTTGATCACGCATATTTTTGGCCAGCTAAATTTTAGTCTAGTGGGGTCCTAATGTCTAGTGAAGCTGCAGGAGCGATCTCTGTAGATCACTGCCATGGGAACATTGCCTCGTTGAGAGTTGTATGCATTTGTGAAGAATATACCATACACATAGATACATACAGTACATATCTACACACCTCAATACATTCATCCATATAGACATACATTCATACCATGCATCTGTAAAACCCCATTAATTTATATAAAGACCAAGAAACTGTTCCTCGTCTCTGTGTCAAATCCTTAACCAAGTTCGCTGTGGATGAAGTGGTTCTCATTAGCACTCTACACTTTAAACTGACGCATGTCGGTTTAAAGTGTAGCGCATGGAGAGTACATAGTGTAGCGCAAAGGAGAGTACATAGGCTATAATGTAAAGACAGGTGCCAGCATTTTGAAGTGTACAAATTTTGCCACATTTATGAATAATTAACCCCTAGTTTTGCTATGGCTTTGCATAGCTCCCTATGAAACTAGCCTGCAGCATTTCTGTCATGCTACACAACCCTGTGTTTCCTTCCTGTAGCATGGCTTGGCGTCACTCGGTCAGATATGGTCACAAATGTGTCAGCTCTCTGAAAGTCACAGTCACCCACTGGAGGCTTATCTCATTCAATATCTATAAGCTTTATGTTACAGTATATAGGTTAAAAAAATCCTCTAAACAGATCCAAGTTAACAACAACAAACACTGCTATTACTTTTTTTATTTGGCCATGTAATTAATACCCAGTAGTGGAGAAGAAATGCACCCTCGTGCATACGCAGTTAGAGCAACACAAAACAACCCAGCCACAGAAGCACTTTCATTAAATCTTCATCAGGAAGAACAGAAGTTTGTCGATGGGCCCCCTAATAGCCAAGTAAAGTGCTACTGCTAACCAAGGCCCTTCCACAATCTCACTCCAAATGAAAGCAGTTATTTAAGCTTTCGTGGCATACCTGAACTCACCCAGTTCAAACAACGGTGCTTCATTTACACACACACACACACAAAAAGTCCTACACGGCACCAGTCACCAAATAGTAACCTACTAAAGCACAGTTCTCACTCAGACTTTCTACTGAGACTACACATAAGAGGGGAGAAAGACTCAATACAAGTCATTCTATTTGACTTGGTGTCAATTAACCTGTTGTGTTGCTGGCTTTTTTCCTAATATCTTTTTTTTACGTTTGCCTGACTGAATAATGCTACTGAATAAATAAAATAAAAACTAATAAAAACTAAAAAATCCTAGAAATATTTTAGGAGAGGGGCCTTTCATGTAAGTGTGTGTGTGTGTGTGAAAATATTGCTCTGTTTCAGAAGTCATAGGCATCCTGTATCTCGATTTGTTAATTACCTATGAAATTAATATAGTGAATTCAAATTAACGATAGAATGTGCGTGTGTATCATGTCTGCTCTGAATGAAGGTGTACTTCCACTGTATGTTACCAGCTTTTTTGGTGAGGCAAGTATAAATGTATAATGTGTTCATGGATTTTTACTCATAAAGCACAGATCCTTGTATATCATGCTTATCAGAAATGTATTACATTCCCATGACTTCAAGGACTAAAATACATTGCAACGTAACCTATAACAGACCAGCCAATGCAGATATCAAAGCTAAAGTAGGGTTAGTTTTCAGCAAGACACAACATCACCTCTGTGTATGACTTTATGATCCCCTCTAAAAGGTGAAATACATACACAAGATATTCCAGGAGACTTTAAATAATTCATGTGATATAGGAAACTAACATCATTAGATGTACCATCTTAACAATGTGTTTGTTTCACTGGTGTTTAAAAGAAATGTGGTCACTGCTCTCTAAATCATATTTCTGTTTGTGCAAAGGGATAAACCTTTGACCATTTATATTGTATGTGTGAAAGAAAGGAAGAGGTAAAATAAAGAATGCAAGACAAAACCTAAGGCAAAGATATCCTTTATGGTTTAGTAGGGTCAAGGTCATATGACCCCTTGTCCTTGAGTGGAAAGTAAACATCCTTCATATATTCTAGCACCAGTTACCATGTTAACCATTTCAGCAGAAACTAGACCACTGGGAGATCATTTACTTTATGAATAAACCCAATTAATATTCATCCAATTACATAAATAATTTTTACTACTAATCCGAAGAGCTGATTATCAGAGAAACCATATCCAGCAATGTTCAGCTGCTGCTATGAATAACGCAGGGATTCTGATTGGCCCACTGTTGCGCTAATCTGTGCATTGTAATTGGCTGGTGTGTTGCAGCGAGGAAAGCAGTCAGCTGGCTGACAACATTCCGTTACATGCTCAAATGGAAAGCCATATTACCATGTATCTTAATCGGAAGTGGGTCAGTGGAGGCTTCACCATTCATGACACACCAGATGATGCAATTTCTAGGAACATCCTGCTTTTTGTTTCCGCCTGACTGGGTTTCAGGCAAACAACCATAGAGCTTCACACAAAAAGGATGGCTGGAGATGAATTGCATTCAATTATAGCTGCAATGTGTACAAATGAGAATTTAGACACACTTGGTAGCTTTCTTAGAATAACTAAAGATACATATTAAATAATTGAATTAGGTAGGCTAAGCAATGTTTAAAACCATACACATTTAATCTACAGAATAGGGATAGGGGCTAATATTACACACTTAATCAATTCTTGGACCCACATATGCTATATTTAGAGCTTAATTTTCCACAATATAAAGTCCACATGTGGACATTCACCCATGAATCCTCTATAGGCATTTTCACTGAGCCATTTGCTACAGCAGGCTTAGTTTCCAACATCAGAGGATACAATGATGTATCAGAGGATACATCAGACGATACAATGTACAATGTGTTTGAATTGAAGAAAAACAGTCACACAAATGACATGCTAAAACAGTTTTTTAGTGGTGCATAATACTTGGACTAAAACATCTGTCGGTTGCACAAGTACGCCCACAGCGGGCACTGGGCAAAGCTCCTCTTGGCTACCGAGTAAACATGGAAATCGATACAAAAAAAAAACAAACGTGAGGCTGCAGAGAGAATGCAGAGCTTATGCAAAGAGGAACTGAAGATATTAATGTGGCGTTCTCACCACTGAAATCTCAAAAGTTACACGACTCGCTTTCATTCAGTCCACCCGTGCGATAAAAATAACAGCATTCACCGAATCTTAACTCAATTTTCTCTTTCAGGTGGCAAGTGAATTTGTGCACCAAGCGCGTGCCAGAGCCCACTCACCCGTGGCCACCAACCACCAACCACCCCACCCGGCAGCTGCGGAGCTCCCTCAGGGCAGCCCTCCCCACCCCCATGTTCCCCCACCTCCGCCCAGACCCCGACCACAACCGCGAAAGTCTCAAAAAACAAACCCGCCGCTCCACCAGGCTCTAGGCTTACCTCGGCTTAACCCCCACGGGGGAGTTAACCTGACCCCGGTGCCCCCTAAACCCCACTCCCTTAGTTAACCCACATTGCCGCCAAGCCTACCGTCCTCATAGAAGACGTCCTCGGCCTCCTCGCGCATCCCCTCATCCAGGTCATCGTCCACCATGTCGGACATCGCAGCCATCGCTCTCCTCTCAGGCTGGCCTGTGCAAATGAAGTCGGCGCTCGCCTGGCCCGGAATCTCAGCACCGTCCGTTCCCTCCCTTGCCTTAGTGGTAGACGACTGGGCTTGCGTTTGTGAGAATCCGTGGGCATCCGAGGCGTGTGTGTGCGCCTAGTAAAAGTGTGTGTGTGTGGGTGTGTGTGTGTGTGTCTGTGGGTAAGAGGGAGGACTCTAACAAACCCTGAGTCAATTTCAGCAATGCCTATTTCATAACATCCTGAGTAAAACTGAAGTGACAGCGTGCTGTTTAAAGAGCACTTGGATGAGAGCGTGTGCGCATGTGTGTACAGGGAGGGAAGGTGATTTGTGTGTGTGTGTGTGTGTGTGTGTGTGTGTGTGTGTGTGTGTGTGTGTGTACACACAGCATGGCTCTTTAATGACTCAGCCCAAGTAGCTGCTGACTAACAGGAATAATTGGCTTCTGAATTTTGAGCCAACAGACATGAAGGGTGTGACTATATGTGTGTGTGTGTGTGTGTGTGTGTGTGTGTGTGTGTGGCTGTGCGAGGTGCAAAGCTCCCTCCACTTGTAATTCCTACAGCTCGCCAGGAATCATGGGAGCACACTGATTTGCTCTCGCTATTTTTTCACTTGGCCCACATCTGAAGGGCTGGAGTGGAGCTGATAATGACTGGTATGTTCTGCTTCACTCAGTATTAACACTGTCTGCGTGTCTGTTGTTTTACATGCATGGTACGTGATGTACTGTTGACCCTACTGACCTTTTAAAGGTACGCTCCTTGATACACATAGCATTCTGTAACGCTGGATATATATATATTGGATGGGGCGCGTTCAGGAATCGGCATCCTGTTTTGGGAATGTTGAAGCAAAAACAAACCGTGTGTGTCCCTGTGGACCGAAGAACAGCAAACCTCAGCATAGTTCAACCGATTGTTAGTTCAATAAAAGTGAAGGAATCCATGTTTATGTATTGTACCTCCTACTAATTAAGAGTCTGGAAGTGTTCAGGTCAAACTTATTGGCAATGTCCCCTTCTCTCTCCTCTTGACTTCTATTTTAAGCTTAAAGAACCAGCACAAAAAACATCTTTCTTCGGTCTGTCTTTGCTGTGAAGATTTCCTGACTCACCCTCATTTTGGACAAGACTATTCCTGACCAAAATAGAAAATAGGCCTTAAGTACGTACTGTATTCATTATCACTTTCTCCTCTTCTTCCTCTCCCCTGACACCTCCCCCCTTTAAGGCTGAAGCCCAAGAGAACAAAACCTAGAGACAATTTCATTATCGCCGGGGCCAGCCCAGACAGCCGAACTACATAACAGCTATCAAGATGCGTTCAGAATACAAGAATCTAGAAAATAGCTGCGTTGCATACATGGGCTCTCTTGCTAGGGAAAACTTGGTCGATTTAGATTAAAAGATAAAATATGACGCCTAAGATTAATGGCGGAATAGGGATTCAAATGAACGTGTCGCTCACAAAGAGCAATGTCAAATAAACCCATCAAATATGTATTCCTGGACAACAGCAAAAGTAGCTGCTACATAATTAATTCAAGGCTCTGCAGGGGATGGCTGTACATTCTCTCCAAAAACATACCCTTGGAAGCAGCAAGAGTGTAGCCTGTTGTATACAAAGGATAAATGAACAGCTAGAATTGTGTAAGAATAAGTGATAACGTGTGGTTATTTTAAAGCCTTAGCTGTCCTCCAACCAATCTGTTCACAGATACTGTTGACGTGATATCTATAGACGCTAACCTGGTGGTTATAGAGACGTTAGTCATGCAGTCAAAGTAAAAAATAAAACACACACACACAACAAAATGAGTCCTTTTGCCATCACATCCCACCCCCAATCTGCTCGCTGCTAAAACCATCCCGTGTTTACTTCAACGCCTAGTGATTTAAGTGTGAAAAAACTGCCTAAACGAAAAAAGGGACACATAGGTGCATGTGGAGATACTGTAGAGACCAACCGAACCAACCAAACCAACTAGTGTGTGTGTGTGTGTGTTTCTAAGGCCTCCAGCTATGAGCTACATGACATGCTTCGACACAGCAGAACAATTGGACTGATTCAGTACAATGGTGTTTTTTTAAAAGAGGTCATAACAATGGAGCTCTTTGGCATCTAAATCCAGCCAGATGATGTGTATCCCTGCCTGCTGAATAGCGGGCTTCAACCTCCCACACACATGCTATTCTGGCCCTGACAATAGGCCTGTTACTGCGCACCGAAATGCGTTAGCATGGGAGCTACAACATATTAGCATGGAGGCTAATGGTTCAACTGTAACCTTTTAAACCTGTACCTTTAGAACAAATACTAGAAAGCCTGAAGATGTAGCTATATTGCCTCAATACAACCTGCTGGTGTGTTGGGAACATGAGCAATACTATTAGAATTATGATATCAAACTTCCTACATTGGTTAGGTGACTCCTACAGCCAGTCTCATACCATATTAACAACATTCTGCAATATACATAGAAACAAACAAAACAGAACCACTCGCAGGATTAAGGTGATACCCTTTAGTCTCTGCCAACAAAGAGGCATAAAACACCTAAGTTATAGCAAATTATTGTTGATCCTGCCATGATACCTTGAAATACCTCAACCAAATGCGTGCGAGTTTGCACGAATGATCAAATCCTTTGAGCTTCATGCCCATTGTGTGTGCGTGTTTACTAATGGCTATGATATTACGCAGACCAAGTGGTGCTATGAATCATGCCAGGGTTTAGATGCTCTGTGGTTTTATGAAGCCTCAAGTACAGAGGCAAGTTAACAGGACTTAATAAATACGACAACATCTAACAACAACCTAAGAATGAAGAATGAAGTAAGGATGTATTGTGTGTAGTTGCATAAAGTTCTAGAAAAAAAAATGTATGGTGCTTTTTAGTGTTTAGCCAGGGGTTTTTACCTCTGGCTAACACTGTGCTATTATTACACATACACGCACATATACAAACTCCTATCTGGGCCTATGTGGACTTGGGCAATAGCCTGTTGCAACAGATATATCAAATAAGAGTGTCAAATAAGAAAGGGCCCTTCCTTCCTTCCTTATTCGACAGAGAGCGCAGGGCTTGCGGTAGGAAGACTATACAGAGCTGTTGATGTCAGCCCAACTTCCTCTCTGCCAGACGGCATTCATCTCAGATGGGAGAAAAGGAGGGGGGGAAAAGAGAGAGAGAGAGAGAGAGAGAGAGCGCTGTATATTAATTACTTAAAATAAATAACCAAACTTGTGTGAGGCTGAATACTGTGTCTGGACGTGGGGGTTGGGGGCAGACATGACAATCTTTAAGAGCACCTCTCTCCTCTTCACTGCTCCCCTCCACCCGGGTGTTTTTCTCTCCCTCTTTAGGGCCTGAGAAAACCAAATGATTGTGAAGGCGGTGCCTGGTTACCCCGGTAACAATAATGAGGGATTGCATGGCAAAGCCGATTCACTGTGGCACCTTCTGATTAATTTACTGTGTGTGTGTGTGTTTTCGTGTGTGTGTGTGTGTGTGGGTGTGTGGGTGTGTGTTCACGCCAAACTGTGATGCATTAGGTACAAGATGACCAAATCAGTATTGAACAACACACAAAATACACACTTGTAATTCACACACACCTAACCAACTATGGTCCACACAGCTGAACTCATTATGACCAAGCACAAAAGGGGCAGGGCATTACTATTCAAGTATACTGTTTCTGTAGTCGATTCAGTCACCGTGTCAAGGACAGTGCCACAACATTGGGCCTCATATACGACCAGACTTCTAAACAGGGTTTACACGTTAAACTCTACACTGATATTTTCCCAGTTAGCTATCGTTAGCTGCTACTCACACATGCAGTACAGTATATGTAACCAAAATTTTACCTGCACATGCATCTGTGCAGAACCAGCCAGAATTGGCGGTGAACAGTCATAAATAATGAATGAAATTTGAACTATTTTATGGAGGTTTTAATTCTCTAAACATCTATTTGTAATGGGTTCAGCTCAACCTGAGAAATCCGAGGACTTTTGGAGCCCTAAGTAGTTGCTTAACTAAAAATAATGCCAAGCTTCAGAATTATCAATAAAAATACATTATGCATTATAATGTTATAATCAGCTCTACGTGTACCTACTGTAACAGAGATGGTATCTTTTCATCTTTATGTGGCTGTAAGTCCTTATTCTAGGATACATCCTGCCAAAGAATATTCCGGATGGATGCCTCCCTGTCACTCTACAATTCTCTTTGTGTGAACACGACTTATTCCTCCGACCTCTCCATTCTCCCCCTATCTCTCCCCGCCGCTATTGTTGTTTCTTTTTCTCTCTCTGTGTCTCGATTGTCTCCCTCATTTGCCCTCTCTCCCTGTCTCAAAACGTTCCAGTGGGCATGGGGGGCATCAGACAATAGCAGTAACACAGCCGTTGGAGACCAGCTGGGCTGACTCGTGTGGTGCGGTGCGGTGCACACACAGGGCAGTGCCCATGTCGTGCCCGGCTGCCCGCGGACACACCTGGAGGGCAGAGATAACACCCAAGCAAAAAATGGTCAAAACCACTGATCCATATGAATCGTATAACCTCTGCTTACTCAGTTCGGTGACCCTTGAAGGGGATGATTCTCGATTTCTGACTGCTCAGTGTCAGGCACTACTCTCTACCCCTCCCCTCTCCTCACAGCTCTCACAGGCTCAACATGTATCTGCCCCTCTCCCCAAGGCAACACATAGTTATGTTTCAAGCATAACCCATGAGCTTTTAAAGGTTCATTAGGAAGTTTTCCTCTGAAAGGAGCAACTCTTGGACTGTATACTGACACCTACTGGTGTAGATGCAGCTGTGCCAGCGCACAGCTTATCCGTAACCATGGGGGGACCCACGCTATCTCGACTGTAGCTCATTCTCAACCTATGAAACAATTTAAATCTCCATCTCACTTGTGTGTACTTTAAAACATTTAAAACATATAGATAATATATATGAATTTGTAGGTCAAATTACTTCCTTTGCTCTAAAACCACCCTCACTGAGATTTTTAGCACAGGGAACACTGGAAAACAACAGTACATGGCAGCCGACACAGTCGAATACTTTTAGTTCAACAATTCATAGGATGAATACTTTTCAGCAGGTTTAAATAGGATCAATCAATACGGTGCAGACAAGCTCCATAATGTACAGACTTGAGCTGCACAACCCTGATGGAGCCTTGATGTGCTGATTCAGCTTCCAAGGAAGGACTCCAATTTCACAGAATCACCAGAATCAGTTCTCCTGTTCATACTGTATCTCACGCCCCTGGTCTGTGCTTTGGGTGTGCCTCTTCCCATTGAGAAAAATTTGCAATCCAGATGAGAAGGCCGGGTAACAGGGCGGGGCCATTGGATGTCAAGAGCTCTACAAACCACAGTTTCCTCTCCCACGGTGCCCAGCACATTGCAATATAGCGTAGCATGTACCACAGGTTCACCAGGTGGCCGCACAATGAGGAAGTTGACTTTCAGGTCCACGAATCCCAGGCAACACACAGTGTGAGGCATTGAAGGGGACTTTTACTCACAGTTAAAATCAATCAAAGTATTTTGCATGACCCGCTAAGAGGTTAACAAGCATTGAAGGACACTGGGAAAGTCAACCAAAGAGTTTAAAGGTGTGCTAGATTTGTATTTGGAATTACCCATGTGGCTGAAACCAAGCGTTACAAAAACATTGTTGTTTTGGTACCTAAACTGCTAGGAATCTTCTCTACCCCTCCCCCGACAGTGACATGCACTTTCAAGCACAGTTGTGTTTCAAATCTAAGCTTCTGGGGGACACTTATAACAATTTTAAACACTTGCTCAGTTGAAATTTGAGAGAAGCAAGTATGTTTTAAAGTGCAGGGTGGGGTAGGTATGACAACAGGACAATGACACGTGAGATGGTACATTCCAACACAGATCCTGACTAGAGGACAACAGGAAGGTAAAACACCCACACTTCCGAGAACGAGGCTGGTAAGGTGAAAGAAATTTTGAGCAAGAGTGTGTGAAAATGAGTAGTGGATATTACAGCGATATTTTTCCGTCTTGGGCAAGAGAATGCAAGACAAAGCACATGTGCTGCTAAAGCAATAATGGGTGTCACAACTAGGAAATGGGTGGAGGGCGTATTCGGTGGCCGAGACAAATGTTAATAATGTAGCTTTTCTGCAGCTAATCATCATGCATGAAGGCCTGTGCGTGTGTGTGCGCACATACAGACAGACACACACGCATCAATGTTTCTTCCATCCAGCTACTTCAGAATGATGACATCTCAACTGACTCCACATCTGTCCTTTTCAGTCAGGAGTACAGAAAAATACTAACTACACCCTCTTGAAATGACCTACATAAAGAATTGATGTCAATTATCATAACACGGTGTATTGTAAAGCGCTCTCACATCGCAGATTTACCATATGCACTCTAGTACACTCAAATCCCTTCACAGTGTGCAGAGTGAGGAATTCAGCCTGAAGTCGTGCACAAGCACCTCCCAGAAACAAAGGCCGATGTGCTATAGATGACTAAGCCTCGGTTTTGTCACTATCGCACTGCCGTTTTATTGAATGCTATGGACTTGAGCTCGTCTCAGACGCTTGACAGTCAAGCTGTCAAGGTCAGAGAGAGTATTTCATATCAGAAATATTGTCAGAAAGAGAGTGAGTGACAGTATTCGACAGCAAAGAGGAAGAACTTTCCGGTTCATCAACATTTTCAATGTTCCATCTCATCAGTGCAGCCAGCTTGGGTTAACCAAGGTCACCCATCATACACACACACACACACACACACACACACACACACACACATTCACAATAATGACTGGCGTCCCTCTGAGGGGAACGGCCTTTCTATAAAACCACATCCTGCCCACCATGAGAACCCAGGAGTTCTACTGAGATGTACAAAGGAGAAACTGGCGTTTGTGTCCAAACCCAGTGACATGAGAACCATGAGCTCATGAGCTTGCCCTGGGTTGCCAATTCCTCCAGTTTTGGCCTTTAAGACTTTGCGAATTGGCATGTAGTGCACCAGCCACCCCGATGCTATTCAACAAGGTCTTTTCATTGGTATCTCAATGGATCGGTGACGAAAACGCTGTGAATGCTAGGATTCTGTTGTTGCTGTTGTTTTTGTTGTTGTCGTTTATGTGATCTGATTGGTCTGAGTTGGCAAACTGCCTGAAAATGCTCCACACATGAAAGTCTGGCAGTCTAACGCCTCGCGGTAAGAGCCAGTAGGCATTGATTAGAAGAGACAAAGCCACTGAAGACTGAAGAGAAACAGAGAGGATATTAACTTGGCCTGTTCTAACCCTGTTACACCACGTTATAAAGTAAAATGTATAAAACAGGCCATAGCTCAAAGCTCAAATTAATTTAGCAGGGAACTACCTCACTTTATAAAGTATATGTGCAAAGCAAATGTAGTTTTAACACAGAGTGAACTGCAGAACAGGAACCACTGGAGCTGACAAAAATGTGGTGTGTTGCAAGGACACAAGTGTTTAAACCAATCAACCAATCTTTGAATAGGTAAGTCAATATGAATGCAAGCATGCATATTTCAAAACTGACTAATATCTTCATGGGTTTTACTTGTGTTTAAAGAGATTCCATATTTGGAACATGACAAATTAAATGTGTCAGCTTGTAGAGAATTATAACATTATGAAGTTTGTGTCACTTTCTGTGTGACACCAGATTATGATTTTCTGCAAATGAAAATGGTTTTCAAGAATGGGATGCAAGCTGAATCATTATTCAACTTGCATCAGTATCTCCTCATTCAGATATAAACAGTATGTAAATGTTCCAGATTATGGCTTTAAATTCCCTTCAATCAATGATTCTCAAAACATTGAGCTATTTTTTTTTAAACAATGAGAAATCATCATTAGCGTGCATGTGTCCTTAAATTGGGAACACAGGCAGCATTCTTTACACTCTCCTTTATTGCCATTTCTCTTTTTCATAGCGCTCTCTCTCTCAACCCTTCTCTGCTCATAAGCGGCCCACGCACCAACCCTCCTTGTTGACATTATTCCGTGAAATTACAGAGAAAAGGCCAGCACAAGTCGACACTCACATGCGCCCTCCAAGCTTTAAAAGCTTGTGAATCTTTCGAGAGAGAGAGAGAGAGAGAGAGAGAGAGAGAAAGAGAGAGAAAGAGAGAGAGAGAGAGAGAGAGAGAGAGAGAGAGAGAGAGAACCCTGCACGATCAGGGAACAGAGGCGCTAAGCGCTGAATGGTGCGACATGGTCCTTATGAAAAACAGTAATAAGTGACGTCAACAGACGGAGACAGACAAAAAACCTAGGAGAGAATGAACCAGTTCCACTTGTGCCTGATAAGTGTACAGTGCGTGGAGGTAATGCGTAATGTGTTTTCATGCAGCTTTACATGGCTCCTGGCCCTTAGCCTCCTGCATTAGCGCCAGCGGAGGCTGTAGTGAGGAGGCTGTAGTGAGGAGGCTTGTTGCTATGGAGTGGGAAGCTATTCTGTAAGAACCATCACAAATCTGGTTAGCGAGAGGAGTACATCCAGGGGGGGGGGGGGGCAGAGAGGAGGGCATGTGATTAAGGGATAAGGATGGAAGATAAAGATGAGAAAAGAGGGAGAGAGGAGGAGAACATTATAAAAAGGTACACTGCTCAATTGTTACGTGCCACCCAGAACATTACATTTCCTCTCTCAGCTCACTTTAATTGTGTTTGGAACACAAATGTGCAAGAAAGTTTATGTGGCTGTAAGGGGAGGAAACGACATAAGACTACAAGTGCTGTAAGGGGGAGGAGTAGAGAGGAGTGCCAGGCACTCAGCACTCCGATGTGGGAGGGGCATGTGCTCTTAGAGCGCCAAAAAACAGACAACAAAAAAAAGCTTTTGTAAAAAAGAGCTTTTGTGGAAAACAACAAAAAAGTTTATGTACAAAAACACATTTTTTTTAGCACTGGGTTTCAACCACAAGAGTAATTCGGGACACAAATCAAAAAGAGTGTCCCTTTAAGGGGGAAGGGAGGTTGATAGAGATGTGGTATGAGGGGGAGAAAAAGCAATAAGCGAAATGGGGGTCAAGGTGAGGGACATACAGGAGGAGCGTAGGATAAAAGAATTGGATGGAGGGGACAGGAACAAAAGGCAGAGAGAACAAAAACTGGGTCTACAGAGCAGTTTTCTTCCAGATAGCTCCTTTTTCATTCAGGGAAGACCAGAAATGAGTCACAGGCGTAAGAAAAATATTGCCTGACAACATGTGGCCACCTTGTCATGGTTCAAACACAACAGTGCATTTTAATGCATTAAGTTTGTTTAGTTCAGTGCTAGTTTGGTAGACTGTAGGCCTATAGTATTATTATAGAATATGTAAGAGAGGCTTGTTTGTAAGAGTTACAGTGGTGTGTGTGTATGTGGAGGGGGAGAATAATTTTTTTTTTCTTCTCTAGGCTGTGAAATAACCATTCATTTTGTTATGTCGGGAGGGAACACGGTAGCTTTTAAACTATAGAGGCCCCCTACTGGAGAGTATAGGGAGCACACCTGTTTTAGAAAACGCACAGTATACAACTTGAATCTTATCATAGCCTACATTTGGTGGATGAATTGGTGCTTAGCTCAAGTATTATTCTTTATGTAAACTTTGTTTTGATATCACTGTTTTTTTGTTTATGGGTTTGGCCTTATCTCTGGTCTGGGGAATAAAAAAAACAAACTACAACTTTGAGATACACCAGTTAAAGCAGACCGGCGAACAGTTGTTAGATGTTAAAAATAGCAGGCCTACCACCTGTCACTATCCTGTTCAACCTGAATTATGTTTACCTAACCTACCAACTGTGACATGGAATTATTGAGGTGGACGTTTAAAACTTTGTAAAGCAATCCATCAACAGTCCTGAAAAAATTGATTATTGTTAAAGATAACTGTGCTAAAACCAAACATCTGAATTTTTAAGCCACACAGTGTGTACTGTTGACATTTTCTGTCATTGTCATTTTCTATCCTGTGAAGCCTCATTAAACAGCAACGTGCAACAAGCATAAGGGGAGAGAATTCCACACACACACACACACACACAGCACAAAATACTGAAAGTGTAGTTAAAACAGCATACAATCAATAGCTATCGTTAGCTTCTTTAAGAACTCCTCAATTTGTTTCTGGAATTGCCCTCTTAGTAGAAAAAAAAAAGTTTGAACCATTCGAAAGATATGGTTTCAAACTTGTCCCTGCTACATCTGTCAAATGGTACAGGACCTTGTGGACCTGAACCAGCAGGTTCAGAGACAGCTGACAGAGCAACACTTTAATATTATTATGTTTATTGTGTGTGTGTGTGTGTGTGTGTGTGTGTGTGTGTATAGTCTATATAATTACTATTTTACCACCATGTACTGTATATTTTGTTTTTTTGTCGTGTCTACAGAGTGTGCACTATGACCAAGCATTTCATTATCTTTCATTGCTGCCGCTCTGTTTGTGTATTTGATCAATAAACTTGGAAACTTCCCCCTGCCAAGGCACTACTGTATGCTCAGACTATTCTCTACCCCTCCCTCTATAGAGTTGTTTTTCTATATCACAAACTTGGGGTTCTAGGGGCGCCATAATGCAAGTGGTGAATGTACCTTTAACTATCTGAGATGCACTGTTGACTAGGAACAAAATCTGTGTGTGATACTAGTTTCCATTTAAACATTTCTAGATGGGATTTTGGGACATTGTAACAGGAGTTCCCGGTGTTCAAGAAATGGTTCAAAAGGTTCACAGTGATTTGGTATGTTTACACTATTTGAAAGTAAAGAAATAGCACATGCTAAAAGGTTGGCTGTGGTGGTGGTTCAGTTGAGTTAAGCTCTACATCTTGTAGTGTGCTGTAACCCATTCTCTCCAAATCTGATCTGCCACAACGAACACGGGTGCTGTTTCAATTAAACATTCACTGGTTAAGTCTGATAAGAGAAGCCTCCTGTTGCTTTAAGTCACTATTGTCATCCATATGTATGTGAGCCAAATCTTGTTCCTGATAAAACTTGCACGAGTTCACATCTCATTAGTGAATTGACATGACTTATCTTGAAACAGTCAGTTTTAGAGAATTTACGGATCTAAAAGATCTGGAAAGAACTGGTTTATTCTTCCAGAGGACTCAATTACAGTTAGGCCATTAACAATTTGAGGTATTAAAGTCACATGCCTCGATTGTGCCATTGCACCGCCAGAACCTCACATTTGCGCCACAGCTTACTATTTGAAACAGGAGGGGTCGAGAACAGTGTGAGCTTATGAGCGGGGTTTCGACCACAAGGGTAAACCTGGAGGCAAAAGACCACATTTAAAATCTTAGAGGGATTCTGGTGGGGTACAGGGTACATTGGAACTATTGGCCAAACAATTTATTAAGCTATCCTGTGTCAGACCTAATACCAAGCTTTGTTAAATCTAACCCCCCCCCCCCCCCGGCTAATAGAAAACAAGAGAACATTCTTTGACAGCCAACAAGTGAGTAGATTCATGCATCATCAGAGCCACTGTATGTTCCCAGGAGTCACGACTCACTAGAGACAACTTCAGGGGAGCGTCTCCGTTTCACAGCAGCAACATACACAATTAATCACAATCCCCAAAAGCAGGAGGGACACAAATGCACACGACATATGTAAATTACCATCAATCGTGTGTGAAGCAATTGACGGCAAATCCAATCTTCATGAAAAGGAACATTAACAAAAACAGGATGTAAAGTAAAACATATTTGAACTATGACCCCTATATAAAAACACTTCTATATTTGCTCCAAGCAAGATAAAAAACAACTTTGAAATCATCTCTCGATAGCCACAGCTCTAAGACACACACTGTGAATCGCACGACTCACGGTTAAAGTCCCTCCGTCGGGCATGGGGCCTCCAGGGGCGATTACGTATCCAGTGCAGGCGTCGAGGTATCTCCATGTCGCCACAAAGCATGTGCCGGCCTACGTCAAACGCTTATCCATCAAAGGGCATTGCCAAGTAGCCTACCACTAGGCCTACTACCCCGCCCGAACATGGACCCTCATTCTGGTGCCTGGTCCCCCCCCCTTAACATATTACATGCTAATGCGTTGTTTTGGTCTGTCCAACACTGTCCAGGAGTGTGCCGATGGATCTCATGACTCTGACTGTTTCCCTCCCTCCCCTCCCTGGCTTTATCTTTAATGCATGAGTCAGTGGAACATAACTCCCTGGGTGCTAGAGGGACGAGAGAGAGAGGCAGGCCGCAGCCAGCGAGGCCTCTCCCCAGGACAGAGCACCTATCGATGGGCAGCATCTGAAAACGAAGACCGCACAACACCTTGAAATGTGACGCCTCTGCACAAAGCCCCCACCCCACTGGGAGGCAGGCGAGGTGGGTGGACGAGAGGCGGGGCTCCACCAAAGGAAATAAATACCACAGATACCGAGCCTCTACCTTGACAGTTCTCCAGTTTACACTGTAATATTTAGATGAGTCACCTCACTAAACCTGAGCAGGGTCCTTCATAGGCAGGGGTAAAGTATTCTGTAGGCTGTCCGGAAAACACAGCGCAAATGCCCTTTAAAATACCTTGTAATGCATAGTAAACGGACTAACTTTGTTGTTTAGTCAAACACAAGTCTACTAAATGCTCCTTCAAACACACTTCAGTTATTTAATATACACATCTCCTGGTTAACACAGCGTGAAGAGTAAACCTTGGGGTAGTAAAAGAGGGACATGGTTATATCACTATGGAACTGTGCCCTCTAGTGGCAGCAACACAACAAGAAATTCTGTGAAATAGACAAGATCAGGGCAAACAATTTGGAAAGGATTTTAATTGCACACAAGTGCGTTTATTAATTTTAAACACAGCCTACACACACACCTGCATTGGTCTGGGCATAGATACATAGATAGATACATCTCTCTACAATGTAAAGCGCATATTTTGCCATTTGGTTTGTGTACATTTCAAATATAAAACACTAAACAAATAAAGGGGTGAAAACACAAATTACACTTGTACAGATAACATTATAGAGTGATGACACATCTTTAACAGATTGCATCCTTGATGCACCACAGCAAATCCATAGACCCCATGTGCCAGTTTATACAGAAAAATAAATACATAAAATGACACTGAAAGAAAACCCCTTACTGTGCTTTTCCTAGTGAAGATAATGTGACAAAAGAAAAATAAATTCCTCTAAGCGTTCTGGTGAGCCACTGAACATCCTTAAGATACTTCTTCAGCAATGTAAAAGAGAACTATGCTTGTGCACGCGCACAGTGTAGAAGAGCTGCATCACAATCAAATACAAACAATTTGGTATGGCACATCAGATTAACAGAAGGCACACACAAACTACAGTACACTGGTGTACACATCAATATGAGGTGGAAACAAGACATGGATTTGTATATGATCCATTTATCTCTTAAAAATTACTACGAGTATACGTAGTTAAACAAATAAGGTACAGAAAGTGTGATTTTCCCCACCAAGTTCACAGATTGAATGGCTGTACTCGCTTTGTGTGCATTACATGCTGAGAGCAGACACCCTTTGGTTATGAAGTTGGCTAAGAATAAATGGTCCAATTTACTGATAAGTTGAAATCAGCTGTGGTACAATATTAGGAAAGGCTGGGGGGGGGGGTAATACATGATCAAATCAGTGAGGTAAGTTTTGTGGTGTCCATATCTGTAAAGGTTCATCTCTGAGTAAAAAAAACATGCCACATGTGTGTGTCAGGGAGACAATTCCCAGTTGCAACTGGAAGGACATACTGTGAATGATTTAAACTTTTAAAAAAGAAAAAAATCTTAACGAATATTGACATTTAAAGACACATAATGTGGGTGTCGTGCCTTCGTAAACAAGTGAAGAGGTATATAGAATATAGCATATAGCATATGGGAGAAAGACAAACATTATCATAACAGCACAGTAAATAACCCACACAAGGCCAGGGAGAACCTGGTAGCGTGTCCCTGGTTGGCAATGACGTACCTTGACACAAGACAATGTTACTTAGCGACCACTAGGTGGTGCACAGAACAAAATACAAAGTTGAGTTAAAAGGTTTCAGCTTAGAAGTGATGAAGGACACTCTAGAAGGGATGGAGGTATGGTGATAAAGCAATCATATTTCATGGTTGTCACAGTTGTCAGATACACAAGGTAAAAGGACTTACACAGCACTGTCATAGCAGGACGTGAGGATAAGGAGGGCCGTATGACACATTCCAATAAGAGACAATATTCCTCAGCAGGATTAGCTTTTCATACAGAAACATAATTAAAGAAAAGAACCAAAAATACACAAAGGCATCTTTGATAATTATTTTTTTTCTACGTCTTACGTCAACGTGATGTTCATAACAAAAACGCCCACCTTTAACAGCTTAGTTTACTGACCATTTAATTCCTGTTAACAACATGAGCTATTGTTGTAAACTGCACTAGGTATGAAGCAATGCCATGGGAATTAAAGCATACAGGCCCAACACAATTCAGTTTTGCAATGCGAATTTCCAGCACGCAATAGAAATAAAGCATTTCCAACCAAAGGCATCATTAAAACCTAGCAACAACGAAAAAAAAATTTTTTACAAGTTTGCTTCACTCAAAACTGCAGAGGTCTGATAGGATTTCCAAAAACAGAAAAGAGAAAAAGTATCGTATAACTTTTCTGATGCATCAATAGTGGATTTCCAATGCTGTATGGCATTATGAGTAAAGTAAACCCTGCAAAACTACAGGACCTGCAAACCTATTCATATAAATATATTGTGAAAGACTGACCGTACAATGTGAAATACATCATAAAATTGATTGTAACAATAAATCCACTGTAGATTCATATTTAGTTTTTTACGATTTTGTAGTCATTAAATAAGTAATTTACATGTCAGGTGAACAAATTAATTAAAATCTTGTGGATGAAGTTGTTTGAGCTGTTATGATTTTCAAGGACATCGTTTCGTGTTTTATTTGCACCTGCTGGTGCAATCACCAAAGGTTGGTGCCTGGTTTAGCTAGAGGTTTAGAGGTTAAGACACAGTACTCCGTTCCTAATCGCTAAGACTTCATTTTCACATAAATACCAACTCCTTGCCTTGTGCCACCTCATTAAATGGAACTCAATTTTACTGCAAAAACTCTCCCACCCTTGTGCAATGAACGGTGTGCAGCCACAAAATTACCATCATGTACATTGCGAGGTCACAAAGACACCAATCTTTGTGCACCCACGATAATATGGCCCCATTATCTGCTTCATTAATAGTCACCTGACATGAAGATTACTTAAAAAAAAAAAAAATAAATAAAAAATAAAAAACATCTATCAAATCATAAATCCTACATACAGTTACTTCAAGTACTCCATACGTTGCATCTCAAGTGAGGGAGAAATCCTTGCATCTTAGCTGGAGAATATTCCTGAATTGCCAGTGACTAGAAACGTGTTCCCTGGTGTGTGGTGATGGCCTTACCTCTGGGCCAAGCTGGCAGTATCCTATTACAATCTGGGATGTGTGCGTGTTCGTGGGAAGAGAGCTGCACGACGAACAATTCAATGTTAAAAATGTGTGGGCCATGGTCGTGTTGTGTTCAGGCGCACAATGCAGTGCCACTCATAATCTCTGAATAATATCCTACATAAAGGCGGGTGTCTGGAAGACGGCAGTTGGAGGGAGAGAGAGAGAGGAGTGTGACGGGGGAAAGAGGGAATGTACCTCTGCTACGCTTGCTGGCTCTCCAACCTTTGCCTCTCCTCCACCCGTCAGTTTCTTTTCCTTCAGTCCGTCCGTCCCGTCGTACAGTTCAGGAGAGAGCCACGCGCTGTGCCCTCATTCGAGCTTGTCCGGGTTCACGTTGTCCAGGTCAATGTCAGGTGACGCCACGCAACACATGCAAAGCTTCTGAGTGTACAGAGATATCTTGTCTGGAGGGAGACACACATGAACACAGAAGTAATAAGTAGGGGGTCGAGTTTGTTAATACATACATCGTCTAAACTGAAGATTCCGTAAATAAATATTCAACTTCATGGGATCACTAGTGAACAGCAACCCATGGCGTTAACTTTGGAGTAACCCCCCTAGCCTTACCCAACTTATTTATAAACAGGCAACACCTTGAGCATTATTCCCATTACGGGGGTTAATACCTCATGGGAATGTGTTCATGCTCTCGCTCAACAGAACCCTGCTCGTATACTTACAGGATATATGACTGTCTATATGGGATTTGACCTTTGCAGCACTATACTGCCAAGGCTTCAACAAAACAAAAAGATGGTTGGCGAAATGTTGGCATGAATGCTGTTCATGAACTCTAAACTTCTAAAGTTCTAGTTCAGAGCGTCAAAACTAGAGGGCGGAGCCTATGGCCACGGAACGAGAGCTACTGTGCGCAACTTCAATTACCTAGCAGCTTGCCCAGGCAGGCGGGTCTAGAGCTGGGGGGCAGGTGTATAAATAGGTAGTAGACGGGCACTCCAGAGAGCGCCACAAGAATGCCCACCAGGGAGTTGAAAGTGTCGCTGTAGAGGGGCATCACTACAAGGAACACACTGCATAGGCAATAGACTATAGGGAAGAACAGAGACAGCTGGAGGGAGAAGAGAGGGAGGAAGCAGGAGTGTGAGAGGAACATAAAAATACAAACGCTTCATTCATTTGTTCCGCAAACGAAATAGTGGAACCTTCCTATTTTGTTCCCCAAACAAGATAGAAAGGTTCCCAAAAAATTATTTAGGTGTGCTTTGGCCATTCAGTGATAACTGAATATATTTCACAGTAAACATGGTTAACTACTGTATATTTTACCATTATTTAAAAATCAATAACCTCAATATAATCATGCAGTGTTTTGATTTCACAATACGAATCATTCATTTATTATAAAGAATGGCTAAAACAAACAAGATTATTTAGAGATGTTTTAATAGTTCTAATATAGCTACAAAAATTAAAAAACAACAACAATAAACTATAAACCAAGTGTAAGTCTTCTGGTCGCGTGCTACCTTGACGGGCCGGTACATGTCAGGTGCCTTGATGCGCAGGTAGATCTGACTGGCGATGGATAGGCCGATAAACAACCAGTAGTTAAAACTGAAGTAGTTTATCAGCTGGAAGACGTCACGCACGCACAGGTAGATCAGAGACATTGCACCCTGGAAGAGAGAGTGGAAAAATAAAAGGACATGCGCATGTGCACGTTAGGGCTGTGCTAAAAAAAATAAAATAATTTGATACAGAAATATATTGCGATATTCATTTTCGTGATATACTATATTGATTTCTCGAAAATGACAGACGCAGCTGACAAAATTACAGCGGCTCCTTCAAAATATAAAGCTGATGTGTGGTATTTCAGCTCTGTTTTTACATTTTCAGTGAACTATGTGGAATATCGTGGAATATCGCAATATGTATAGTATTGCAATGTATCGTGATGTAATCGTATCGTAATCCATGTATTGTGATGCGTATCGTAAAGTCCTTGCCAATACCCACCCCTAGTGCACGTACACACACAAACTTGTAGGCCATTTAAAAAAAATCCCCACATGGCTGCGCAGGGCTTCTATTGTAAATCCCTGATGCCAAGTTTCAAAATGAGAATACCTTGAGTTTAGGACCGTTGAACCACTTTGTACAAAGATATGATATGAGCAAAGATTTTAAACTGTAAGGTTGATAATGAAATTGTATTGAAGTGTCCTGAAGGAGTCACACTTTAAGTTTGATTTAGACAAAAAAATATAAAAAAAAATTGGGTAAAATCAATGGCTAAAAGTTAAAAGCCTAGGTCATTTCATGTAGCAGGAATAACAAAATAGCAGAAATCCCCTGGCCACAAGATGCCAGCAACAGTGACATTAGCTGGTTAGCAGTAACCTGGTATGAGTCAGTGCATCAGCTTCTTTATATCTTACCTACTCTGCTTTTACTAAACTAATGAAATGTGCTTGTCATAATTGCTTTGCAATGTCGGCAATTATATGCATCCAACTACTTTAATAAATAGCCACTGGGGCTCCAGTAGATGCTACCCAGGAACAAAAGTAGCTTAGTGAATGGCATTGCGATTAATAAATAAAAATGTGTTTGAAGCACCAGTACTGACATTGAAGAGCAGGGCGGGGATAGGAGTGAAGCACTTAATGTGAATCATACACAGGATATTAGGTAGGTGTCCTTCTCTGGAGCCAACAAAGAACAACCTGGGGAAGACAGTGGGAACAAGTCAGTCACTTCCTGCTCGGGAAAGGCATGAAGGATTTATAGAACAATCTGCTGCATTTGCAGTACGGATAAACCGCAAGTGTGCATGTTTACCGACTGACCTGGAGGCAGCTATGATTGAAGAGTTGAGGCCTCCATAGCAGGAGATGGCCACAGACAGAGGGATGAGCCAGCGAGCCCAGCCCAGCACATTATCCGCAAAAGTCTGTGGAAAAACAGAGGAATGCAGTAGCCTATCTTTCCAACAGGGTATTTACATCCTTGCCCAAAGCCTCTGTTGCACAATGATATGAACGCCCTGAAACAAAAGCTAACTAAGCATTTGGTTTGGTGAGATTAGAATTCCTGAACAATTGGCCCCTGCATGCCGAGCTACACAGAAGATACTTGGATTTCCCCTCCTCTATGGGAGAGGAGGTAGTGTCCATTCTGCAAGGCAACATGCTGCATACCATACCATAGCTGCAACGCTAAGATGCTTTCCCTTCTTGCAGTGTGAGATGTCATTTGTCTGGTTAGCCATATTTGAAAGTAAAATGAGCGCCTAACCACTTGGGAGCACTGGGCAGCCACTAACTCCAGTTCCAACGCCAGCCACCATGTAACCACTAAACTGAAAAATTGCAATTAAAAATGTAGCTTGTAACTGAAAATGCGGAAAAAGCGACCTGCCTAATCCTGGACCGAAGACAAAATCCAATGGAGATACAGTAAAGTCTAGGACGAGATCTGAGCCGTCCTGATTTATCTAGCATAGACATCAATCTTATGTCACCGTGACATCAGGTTTATTTATCTGAAAAGACGAAAATCCGTTGCCTGGTCGTTCCTTTGCACTATTGACAGTAGGAGGTTGGATTTTTACCAGTTACTACTTCTGTATTTCTTATCCTAATTCCCTGCAAGAGAGAAAGCTTTGTGCTTGTTCAACGAGCACAACAAAGCGGATGATCTCCGAGCTCTGCCTCCACGCGTCACCTAATTCTATCATCCACTCTCATTGTTCCTGTTGCGGGGCGCTAATGTCTTTAGCCCGCTGAGGTTCCCGTCGCCATGGTGACCCCTAAGGTTACAGAGACACCAGGGAGCCAGAGGCAGCTCGCCAGACGCGCCAGATGCAGTCCTGGTAGCAGAACACAGGAAGCACCGATGACAGCTGCTCTCGGACGCAGAGCAGAGCCCGTCCATTTAGATAGGTCCTGTGACCTGCTAACACGGCTGATGGGCGGACAGTACTGTGCCAGAAAAACTTAACGTACCACACACACACACACTCACCACAGCGACTGCGTCACTGCTGATAATGGTATCAAAGTCCATGACGACGTAGTAGGCTATGTTGGTGAGAATGTAGATTATTGTGACGATGGGCATGGAGATGGCTATCGCCAAGGGCAGATTCCTGCAATGGGAGCAAAGAGAGTGGTTGGCCGAGGTCCTCACAGAACTCCACATCTCTCTTTGTAAACTAGACTTACTTACAAAAGAAAGGAAACCTTGTTTCCTGCATAGCAGAACCCATTTTTTAAAAAGGATAGTTCACTTCTGGTAAGCCCTGCACTCTGTTGCTTCGATAACTCAGTATTAAGTCCTCATACTGACTATTGGGCAGGAAATAACCCATTGTTCACAGTAGATGATGGCTCGGAAACTAACATTCTTCATTTGGTTTTTTTCCAAAAAAGGAAAACATTTAATTTCATACTTTTAATGTGTCTACAAAGCAGAGCGCCACCTCAACTGGTACTATGCATTCTCAACATACTCCAGTTCGCCGTTGTAGTTTAATTAAAGTCTATTTACATTTATAATTCAAAAAAATAAAAATAAAATTTAAAACATGGCAACAATTTGATTCTGCAAACCGCCATAATTTGAGAATACACACTACCAGTAGAGATAACCATCAGCTGCCAGGGCTAAGCAAAGGTTAAATATCCCTTTAGATTCTACTGCACAATAAAAAAAATAGGTACGGCAAAGAAGGGCAAGGATTAAGAAAAGCCTGCTAAAGACAGGCTTCACACCGCTCTGGGTTCTTGATCTCCTCCGTGATGAAGTTGAGCGTGTCCCAGCCAGAGTAAGAGTAGAGGGCAGAATAAAGAGCCAAGGCCATGTCACCTGGGTTCCACTTGGAGCCTTTGAATGAATCCTCAAAATTCTGAGTTTGACCTGACAACACACACACACACACACACACACAATTGGATCGGCTAAAGTTAACTATATTTCACAGAAAGAATGTGTATCTTATCTTTAACGTTTTTGTTCCTTTGTTGTAAAGTGAGGTAGAACATAATACTGTAGGGCTTTCCAAGTATTAGGCAGGTTAAAAGACCAGCATTGCAGTTTGGAACCATGCAGTCAAGCAAAAGCAAGTAATCTCTCAGCCACTCCGGCCTATACACAGTAGACTACAAAGTGTTCATTCAGTTCACTATGCCATGACGACACCAAGCACGTGACATTTACATAGCTAGTTTTTAAACAAACAAAAATACACGTGGATTATGATGAGACAATGATTAATCCCAGGTTACTGGGATAAAAGAAAATAAATAGATAAATTGCTCAATGACGAGTTCAAAGTTCAAACTAGATTATACTCATCACTGGTATTCATCACGCAACATAGATGAATACTAAAGACAGCCCTACCTTGTCCCAAACGGATCAGGCCAGCAATGATGATGACGATGAGGGCCAGGACCTTGGCCACGGTGGAGACGACCTGAAGGATGGCTCCATACTTCACTTTCATGCAGTTCACAACCGTCAACAGACCTGGCAGAGAGAGGGGGGCGACAGGCGGCAAAGACAGGTCAACGCATGGGAAAGCAATTGTATTCTGTAGGGGAACTCGAGGTAGAGGCATAAAGCTATAATGTTAAGACTGTGAAATAATCATTTAAAAAAATGTGTATTGTATGTACTGCATAGTATTTCTATTCTTGTATTATTTATTTATAATTTAGTTTTGATTATTATTTGATTATCTATAGATGATCTTGTCTGCTACTAGATGTCGCACTAGACCAAAACAAAACAAATGCTTTGTCGGCCAAGCAGCACGCACGCACGCGGCCGGACCGGCTACGAAAAACAAAACAGAGAGATTCGAGAGTACAACACACACACAGAGGGAGAGTGTGACATCATTCTCTGCTCAGGACGACATTACTTCTCTATATCTTCACATAGAAAAGTCGTTTGCTGCTATGTTAATGGTTGAAATATCGTATAGAGCACCTTTAATAAAAATGTATATTGTGTATATAGACCGTCTACTGAACGCGCATGCCAGAGTAGCTGTATTGAACATAGCTGTGACAGTGTTCCAGCTGTTTAGAGCCGCATTGCCCAATTCTGAGCATTCCTTGTTGGGCCGGTTCGGCTTGAATGCACTCACCATTACCCAACTTAACCGACGCACTGAACTAAATGATTACATGCATATTCCAAGCACGCTAAGCTAGCAACATGGGTGACGAAGAGGAGTGGCGTCTCACCCTGTGAAGACTTCTCTGCAGCACTTGTTGCAACACGTTTATTGCACTACTTTTGTTGCACTCTTTACACATTACATTGCTCTGTTGCTCATCTGACCTTTTAAACCTGAACCATAACCAAATGACTGAGCCACTGTTTCTCTTAAACCAGCTCCTTGTTCCTATGTCTTCCTCCATGTTGCGCTGGAAAACGTGAGTTGGGGTGTTACATGGGGTGCAGAGAGTGAGAGCGGAGATATGAAAAAAGAAACTAGCATGGCTTCGGGGAACAACGAATTGACACAAGTTGCCACACAAACACACGTCTCACCTATATACGTCAAACACACATTCCCAGGAGAGTGGTCTGGATGGGCGGGTGAGTGTGTGTGACGTATGTATGAGAGTTATTTTCTTTTTGTGTCTGTGAAAGGGAAAGAGCCATAGGAGAGCGAGAGAGAAGTGAAACGCCAAAGTGAGTCTCACGCCAGCGGCTTAAAAACAACGTGACAATTTGTACTCAATGTTCGATATATAGTAATTTACTACATCCCTACAAGTAGAACAAGCCGTGATCGAGCATATTTGATATATCGCCCACCCCTACTGTAATGGCATTATGAACTGCTTTTGACTACAGGGCCAATTGAAATAAAACTATAAAAATACTATAGGCCCATTTTGTCAATAGAATACAGCCTATGGCTTGTCAACATCGGCCTTCCCTACCAGTTCTCATCCAAGCCGGATATGAAGCCATGAGCTCAACAGAACGGCAGTTTAAACATTTAGCAAACATGGGATTGGCCTGAGATAGCGTGTTTCAGACGGAACAAGTGCACATGGTGAGAAAAGAAAACAAACATGTCACCTAATACACTACAGGTGACAATAGAATAATAGCATGCCCTAGAAATAAGGCAAACCCAGTTTAAAAGCGGTGTGGTTTGCATTACATCAGCCAGCAACAGCTGTGTCGTTATGGCATTTACATTTACAACTGTTTGGGAAACACGGACTGGCACTGAACAGCACAATACAGTTTCCTATGTCAACATGACATTATCATCTTTAAGCTGATAAAGTCAAACACTAAGCAAAGTTATTTACACTCAGATTTATTTTTGCAGAGGTGACTTGTGGTAATTGGTAGGGCACCTCGGCAGCATTGTAGAGGATTCAGTGCATTAGTTAGGAACCAGAAATAAATAACTCTTCCAACAAAACCTCCCTTGAAATAGGCAGAGGACCTATCTCCCTATGACTAAATGCACATTAGAAATACACCAAACAACCTGTGCAGCTTGATCTCAGGTCTTAAGTCAAACAATAACACTGGGAGACAAAACCAGCTACATTTACAGTACATCCATGCCTGTGGACATCTACATCATAGCACTGACTACAACAACAGCATGTATAACCTGAAGCTGTCAAACCCTGGACATTTATCCACCGAATGTACCAAAGTGTGCACATGCGATTTAATAGAGCGTTGGAACCTTACATATGATGGCAGCAGCGAAGAGGCGGACCGCGTCATAAGGAGCGTGGCAGGTTGGGTAGAAGGGCTGGATGAGATAGCTGGAGAAGGTGAGGGCGATCACCGCCTGGCAGGCTGGTTCTACAATCATCAGGGACGTCCATAATCTGCAATGCAATTCATCAGCATCACTAGTCCAAATATGGCCAATACATGGGCTATACAAGCATTTGGCTAATATAATGTCAATCATTTATGTAAACATGCTACTGTAGGTCTAGTCTACCGGGTGAAATTGCAAATTGCACCATCAGAAATTACTTGGGATGTGCATTTTGGTCATGTCGACAGCCCGAGTACTCGAAAGAGAAAACGAGCGAGTACTCGAGTACTCGTATTCCAACAGGAAGGGGGGCGAATTGTCTCGCAACGAGTCTAGTCGCATGTTCAATGTCACCGTGTTCGGCAGCACTTACGCTGTCTGAAACAGTGTCACAAAGTCGTTTGTTTCTCCTTTGGCCAAAGTATACTTTCCTGTCTGCATACCTCCAAAGTCTGGTGTCTGTATGAATCTGTACACGTTGACTGTGCATGTGCGACACGTTAAAGCCCCACATACGGCAAGGGATGTCCTGCTAAACTCACGAATAGTGTAAATGTAATAAATAGTGTAAATCAATAAAAATGTACGACCTTGCGTTTGGTAGTATACTTGGGCCTTAGTATTATTATTTACGCATTTAGTGTGTCGTCATGGTCGATCATTGCTGTCATTTGCGAGTACTCGTGCCCATCCCTAGAAATTACGCACCGAATGAAAGCCAACAACCCCCCGAAGGACTCCAGGATGTAGGCGTACGAGGCACCAGACTTGCGGATGGTAGTTCCCAGTTCGGCATAGCACAGCGCCCCAAACACAGAGAAAAGGCCCCCAATGGCCCACACGACCAAGGACAGCCCGAACGAGCCCGTGTAGGCAAGAACCCCCTAGAGAGAGAGAACAATTTTAGACCAATAAAATAAATACAGGCATCCGCCTCTAAATGGACTGGTTAACCAAAGCTGAAACAAAACATTTTCCTGGCAAGGTGGCTAGACCAAAATGAGACTAGGGTAACATAGAATGTTCATAAACCATAACCACAGATTATCATAACCATAGGGGTATGTGTATATTAGGGCTGGGTATTGGCAAGGACCTCACGATACGATACACATCACCATACAAGGGTCACGATACGATTATATCACGATTTTGTCAGCTGCGTCCGTCAGTTCTAGGCAACTAGCCGTACTGCGACATCTAGTAGTTGTAGTTCACACACTCTTTAAAAACGAGAATCTTTCAAAAATAAAAAACGAAAACAATTTTTAGCACAGCCCTAGTGTGTGTGTGTATGTATATATATATACACACACAGCAACAATTCTCTGCCTTTCCCAGACTGAAATAGACTCAAAAATCCAATCCAACGATCAGGGAAGGGGCTCCCGTACCTTTGGCGAGACGAATATCCCTGATCCGATCATGTTGCCCACGATGAGGCAGACGCCATGGAGCAGAGAGATCTCCTGCTTCAGACGCATCCCGCTGCCCTGGGACGCGGTGTCTGCTTCAGCACCCATAGCTCCTCGTACCGGCACAGGCTACCGTGAACAGAGGGAGGGACACACACACACAGAGAGAGAGAGAGAGAGAGAGAGAGAGAGAGAGAGAGAGAGAGAGAGAGAGAGACTAACCGACGGGTTGGAAGGAAGGATGGAGGAATGAACGATGAATGGAATAAAGGGGGTCACGAGACAGCCAGGGCTATGTTCTCTCAGCCAATAGTCATGGTGGCGTCAGCTTACTGGGCCGACGCTGGGACAACCTGTGGAGAAACAGGCCAGGGTCAGTGTGCGACATGCAGGTTAGCACGCAGGTTAATGAACTAACCTGTAACCTGACCAATAAGTAGTGGAGACTACCACATAAGATGAGCCCTGGATGTGTGTGCGCAAGAAGGTTATTGTTGAAAAATTAATGAATCACTATTCTCTGATAATAGTGAAAAACATATTTCTTATTTGTTCACCTTTTGCCTTTACAGTATGTAGGCTTATTATGCTGAAATAAATTGGATATGTACTCTTTGTTTCCTTAGATAGTTTGAAAAGGCACAATCACTAAGCACAGGCCTAATCTATGGAATGTCTTATTCACTCATTGCACTGAATGTCTGAGAAAACCAATCACAGTGGGTTGTGTTGTTAGCTCACACTCAAACTACAGTCTTTATTGAATATATTTTCTCTCTGCATGTAATAAAATTTACCTTGTGAATTGACTGAGACTCGGCCTATTCATTTAAAGAAACCTTTATTGAAATTGGCTTTGTACTCAACATGCCCAACAACTCTACAATGTATGAGAAAATTACAAATAGCAACAATCCTACAATGCCTCCAAGTTTCATAAATAGTTTGGGAGACTGTTACACAACGGAAGAAGTAGGCTAAATGTTCTTTCGCCACAGTGTGCCAATTAACAACCCTAGTCTTAACTCGTGACTTATGTATCCACTCCATCTAGTGCCTTACCATGCCTCTGCTTATCAAACTGTGCACCACAGTTGGTCTACTTCAGAACAGAAGTCAATCATGCGTTATTTTTGAACAATTACTGTGTATTTACATACACACCTTTTTTCTGAACCCAACAGAACATGTCATCACATAAACGTCTCAGCGTGAACATTTTTAATGAGAGGCACAGCAAGAGTGTTTAAAAGCTCCCATACCAGAACAAACCTCAGACTTAATCCGACGAGAAATCTTTCACCACTAACCAACTTTCCTACCTTATAGTCCCTCTAGTCGTGCGTATATAAAGAAATAGGCTACATAAATAAAAATAATAATATATATATACACACACACACATCCAGTAGGGTCAAAGAACTGTGTCCATTACCAACTATTTGTTTCATCATTCATCAGCATCTGAAGAAGTTACAGTACAGATACAGGAGTAACATGTATATCTATAATAATAATAATAATAATAATAATAATAAATATAAATATAAATATAAATATATGGACGCTACTGTGTGTCCATATTAAAAAATTTAAAAGGTTAGAGTAGCACGTTTTTGTTTCAGGCCTGTCAGATGGACCAAGGAGGTTAAAATGAGATAGAAAAAAACGAGACTTTGAGGTACGGGGGAAAGTGGTGAGCAAACTGGTTTGCGTAAGTATTAAAACCTCTAGCTATAACTAACTAGGTAACTAGTTGTAAATAACTAGGTAAATGCCAACTAGACCCTAAAGCGTTTAAAAGACAATGTAACATGACGTGTGAGTAACAAGCACAGGAGCGCGGGGAGGATGTAAAGACAACGTGGTCGCTACTATCTTCCCGGTTGACACATGGCAACAAACGGAAATAATGCTGCGGAAATAATGCTGCAGTAAGCCTTGTAATAGTAGTATTAATATTGGGAGTTGGTACAGGGACGGGCATTTTCCAGTGATCAGTGTTGGGTTACTGTAGCCCGGTTTACAGCAAGAACAACGCTATAAGTTACCAAGAAAACGGGCGGGCATAATAGCCAAGCTAGCATTTTGGCTAGGACCATTAAAAGGCATTGGTGTCACATTAACAAACTCACAAAAACATTGTAACATTGTCAGGGATGCTCTCATAAGGAACCATCAAAACAAGACAGGCTAGATTCTCCCTGTGACATTCGCTAACTTTATAAGCAGAGGTAGAAGATAAGATGATGCTGGTGATGCTCAATGTGGGGTGAGCTAATGGTTAGCTCAAGGCGACACAAATCGCCGTCCGTGCAAACAACTTATTTAAATCAAACAATATTTAGGAGCGTGTGCAGGGTACTCTCCAATATGTGAAAACATAGAAACGCATACCTGGAATATGTTCTTGTTCTCTTACTGTAAGCTTACTAACCAACATGTAGTTTACGTCCATTGACTAACTTTATCGCCTTCCAATAAGCATCTAACCTGACGCGACAAATGGTTTGTTACACAGACCCATCTGGGAAGTCGTCCCTCGAAAGCATCTGAAAAAAGGCAGGCACTTTCAAAAAATATATGGCCGATGATTGGATGAACAATCTGTCTATCAGCGTCATGGGCTAATCATTGACTGTATGCTAACGTCACAACTAAATTACGCCCGAAGCTGCCAGTAGTGACGGACAAATGAAGCGTTCCGAAGCATTATTGCTTTCCGACACAATTGTGTTAAAAATGGTTCAATACTCGAAGCTTCATTCAGAAACTGCACACCACCATCTGCTGGTGAAGGAAATGTAATGCAACACAGCTGACAACAACGAAATGCAAATCGGCTATTATGTTAACGCCCAATATATGAGGCCTACGGGTTTACTGAGGCGTGTCATGATCAGGGCTTTGACAGCGTTCGTGGGTTCAAACCCATTTCTGTAGGTGAATTTAACAGACATTGATTATTTTGTTTAACCTTGATAATAAAACACTTAGATGTCTGTTAGTGTGAATATTTTAAGGACAGAAGAGCAAAGATATAATTCTATATTTATTCCAGCAACTTTGGAATAAATTGCACAATTGCACTATTGTTGTCTTGTTTTTCTTGTTCACAACTTCTTACATTTTTTTAAATATGAATCGTAAAATGTTCCGTGTTCTGTGTAAGTAAATTGAGAGCAACGAAACATCGGAGACAAATTCCTTGTAGGCCCATGTGAACACATACTGTACATGGCAATAAAGCTGATTCTGAATAAACAGGAACAATGTGGGACCGCTCTTGCCTGTGGGAAGCAGCACTCTGCAACTTACTCACTGGACTTGGTGGGCAGTGTTTCAAAAAGAGTGTTCTTGGGTAACTGGATGTAGGCCTACTTGTAATGTGACAGAGGGTGTTCTTGGGTAACTGGAAGGGACTTAGACAGTATGGTGGAGGGTATTTATTAAATGTTGAGATTAACATTTTCGCTTATGAGAAAGAAGGCCACCAAGTTTCAAACCTGTCAAACCTGTCAACGCCCGATTGGGCTATCAAAGCACTCATGTGATGCGCTACCGGAGTGAACCAGTGTGTTTGCTTCAAATGTCATTTTTCACGTGACCAGTGACGTAACGATACAAGCTCCGAACCAGTGGTTAATTGAAAGGAATTTAAAGCAAGCATCAGAGCAGAGCATCGGTGTCAGACGTAACATCACTAGCTGCCAGTAGTTCCTCATAGGACGCTGATTAATCCGAACCACTGATGGTTCGGCCCATAGCCTGTATAAAGAAGGTTCGGCCACAGCATGAACTTCATTTTAAGCCTGGCAAGATGGATTCTCGCGTGATTGTGATCTCGCGAATCCAGCTGCCTCTTTAGGGTAAACAAAGATTCCAAAGATTTATCCTACTTTAGAACAAAACCGTCTCTGAGGTAAAGAAGCATCTGCACTTTAACCCACCCTGGGCGTGACGTTGTCCTTGAGATAGCCTATCTTGAGTAGCGGTTTGCCGTCCGATGTAAAAAAAAAATTAATAATAATAATAAAGTGAAGATAAAGAAAACAGGGCCGTTATAGTTTACAGTCTACTATGTGTTTGACAGTTTGCAAACCTTTCTAAAACATATTTGCTGGGGGTGGGGAATTCCGTTACACCACTGCAATTCTTTGAATATTTAGTCTACCGCTAGGGTCTGCATATATGAATTTTCCTAGGCCTTAAATAATCAAGGAAGTTGTTGATTACATTTTTCCTAATTTCTGTGCATTGCAAATTAATCAACTACATGTAAACAGTGAATAAATATATGACTGAATCAATCAATCAGGCAAGCAAACTATAGCATTTCGTAAACTACATAAGAATAGGCTACAATGTAATGCGCTTTAGGCTATAGGCCTATGGGAGCAGAAAGAAATAAAAAAACACTAGACATATAGCCTACAAGAACATGGGGAAAACATATAAAGTTTCTTTGATTCTTTTCTTTCTATGACCTGAGAAATGAGTTGTCCACATCAGAATTTTAATCTGGCACATGCTACCCAATTTACATGTAGGTCTACACATATGACCAAAGACCTAGGTTAAATCCACTAAAAGGTGGGCATATATTATTTTTTAAGACGAATATAGGTCTACCTTTTAGTGGATTTAACCTAATCATAGTTTTCCCAAATACAAACTTATCCAAGTGGAAATATCTAGAACTGTGCTGTCACCTTGTGGTAAATATGCGTATAGGCTAATAGTCTCGTATATTGAGCCTATTAGTGGTGTGCTTTAGACATTTACTGTCTTTTAATTAGTAACAGAGTGTTTAGGTCTGATTTTTAAAGTTTACGGTGCCATTATGTGCGGTCTGTTTAGGCGTATTCCTCCGACTGATTTATAGTGCTATAAGCAAATCATATCGGCTTCTATGCTACATGGTTAAGTATATTATTATTAAGTAATTTTTTAAAATATTTTGGTCTTTATTTTACTATTTAATACAGTAGCAATCTTTGTAGCCTTTTTGAAGTGCACGTCAATAGACTGCGCATGCAGCGCTCTATTTCAGCACCACGGACAGAGCTAGAGGCTTTTGACCGCACCTGTTTCGCCATCAATGAAACAAAGGGCAGTCCATCCACCCTATTACTTCTCATAGTGGTGTCTTGAACTCTCCAATACAAGGGGACATTGCCACTGCATCTTTGGCTGGGAGAGGCGCGTCAAGGGAGTTCGCCAGCCAATCTGCTCCGCCACACACGCACACGCTCATAACTCGCGAGCAGGCGTCTCTCCGCTCTCTTTCCCCACATAGCTCAGTAGTGCTGACTCAGTGCCTTACCAGCAGTCCCCGCGCCCCGAGCCACAGAACAGAACCGCCGACGCGCACTCCTCCAGTCAGTCCATTTCAGAACCACCCTACGAGACTACAGACATGGCTAAAACCGCAATCGGTGAGTTTTACCTTATTGCTTTATTGTTTTTGTTGGGATGGGAATATATTAGAGGTGTTAAGCAGGCTTGTGGATGCTGAGAGACAGCAGTGACACCCATGGCACAATAGGATGCTTTTTGATTCTTGGGAGCGGTCAAACTCCTTTGGTAGCTTACAAGTCAGGTGAAAGAAAAATCGAAGCCAACAAACTGAATCAACATGTTTATACGATGTGTTTAGTATTCTATGACCTAATTTTAAGCAACGAATTCCGCATATTTGCAATAGGTGATTCAAGATTACAGATCATTGTGGGCTTATGTCGTGGTCATATGATGATTCTCACTGACGCACATTCTCCATCCAGATTAAAGTAAGCCATTTTTACAGATCGATTGCTCGTGAAAAGAAAGCACAGGTGATTTTTCGAACTGCGCAACGGGATGTTGATGCCCGTTTGCCGCACCTGCCGTTAGGCTGACACATGGCCGTGCAGCATAATGCAGCGACCCCACCCAACATCTCCGCTCCCCTCCTAGCGAGCGATCATCTCTCGAGGATGTCGGTGAATTAACCGCGACACATCTCGTTAGAAAAACTGGGCCACCCTTTGTAGCACTGGCGTAAACCCGTCGAAGCAATATTGAGTGACCTCTAAAAGCATGCATGAGGGAAAATTGCTCCTTATGCGTAGGCTATTGGTCGAGGGAAGGTTTTTTAATGGATTTAATATGAACCTGCCAACACTGTTACACATAGGCTACTAATGATTTTAGGTTTACTAGAACTGTGCTTTTATTATTATTATGACAGATATCACAAATGGTGATTAAATGCAATTGCATTTCATGGCAATTGGCGGGCCTTAGCCAATTTGTCTTCTGCCGAATTTCCATTGCAAAATGGAAATGTTTCTGAATATTTAAGTCTATTAGGACTTTAATTTAGACCTATATATAGTATACTTGAGGGGGCTGCAATGTAGCCTATGCCATCATAAGATCATAAGATGCCGCTTTATATGACATTTGCAAATGGACAATTTTTATTTAAGGGCCTTCCTTATACTGCCTGTGGTCTTGGAGGATATTGCCTGTTTATTTTCCAGCCGACTTGACTGTTGATGGATGGAGGCGCGTGCAGACAGACAGCAATAAATGCCTCGGTGTCTGCACCGAGGGATACCAGCATCTAATCCCTGTATCATGTTTCTTCCCCCTCCTCCTCCCTCCTCTGTGACTTTAGTTGTGGATGGGGCCTTGGTCCAGCCATCAAATAAAATACACTCATAAGACCCTTTTCTTGAACCAGGTCTCACAGTGCACTCACATGTGGATAAGTGTTTATATGCACTTCATTTGGCAGGGGGAGTGTGTTGGTAGTATGTGCTAGGCCTATACTGCGTTGCACATGCACATACTGCTTTCTACTCTGATTCAGGTTTGATTCAGGCCAAAAAAGTATTATTTCAAATATTATCTTCTCTCGGGGAGCAGTAGCATGCTCTCATATATCTTAGTTACTAGCCTGGTATACGTTGCTATAGAGTCAGTTCATGATTTAAAGACAGAGCCTGTAGCAAGGCCAACAGACTACAAGCAAAGGCTACAATTCAATGAAACAATCACAGAATAGTTTGAGATGAAAGCATGCACCTATGTAAATCAAGATTTCTTGAGTTCATACACTTATTCAAGCATTGTTGTAATTTCTTCATCACATCAGGTGCGTCCAGTTTCTTGACATTCCTTTGTGTATGGAGATATATAGCTTCCTGGACTACCACACCTTCCATTTTGAATATATTGAGCCAAAGGAGCCCCTCCGAGATTTACATTATTGACGTGACCATCTGAGACATTATTGACTTTTATTGAAATCATTACGGCTGACAGCATCCTTTGTTTATGTCAATCAATGTGACCGCCCCACTGCAACACACATCAGTGATGCGAACAGGATGACTGTTGCATTTTGGGAAAGGTTGAGTGGATCGGACGACACCAGCTTGGGATAATGATGCTTTATGTAAATTCTCTATACGTGATTTCCAAAAGTCAATATCTCAATGAAACACACAAGGAAAAAAATAAACCCAACATTAACGTACCTATATGGTGTAATATGTTGATGATTACCTATGTTGGCCTACGATCTGGGTTTCATTAAATGCCCAACAATATAAATCTTTAGGCCTTTCTCTGAAGAAGAAAAGAAACCCCACATTAACGTACCTATATGTGCTTGTTGTTAGCTTATACTGTAGGCTACCTCCTTAATCATTGTCGTAATCAGGTTAATTTGTCCAAATGGCAACATGGATCTTAAATGGACACGGGATTTGGCTTTAGGAAAAAGCGGTCTTCAGCACACCAGTCCTGTATCAATTAACTGCATCTCCCTTTTGGTAGCCAAACCCAGCCTCAGCCATAATGCTGTGTGATTATATTGTCTAGTGGCCAGGCTGTAAAGGGCTACTGTAGCTAGCACAGTTACCTGGCTTATGCTGGCATAGGGTTACAGGGCCCAGGAGGACTGTAAACACTGTGATACACGGTGCAAGATTTTTACAACACGGCGTCGGTAGGCACTTCATGTGTACCCTCTATTTTTTTCTGCATGTTTATCACTTTGCACTTCTTTTCCCCCCAAATTGACTCTAATCCTTCCTTGTGGGAGGCACATTTGTGTCACAAATTATGGAAGCGGGGGTTGGGCACGGAAGGACAAATAAAAGGGAGAGAGAAAGAGGTATGAGAAGCAAGCAGATGGGTGTGGTGGTGTGTTCAATAGAAGGTTCTCCAGTGTTAGGTGGAGGAAAACAGAGGGTGAGGCGGTGACCAAGAAAGAGATTAACAGAGTGAAAGAGAGAGGGTGAAAAGACAGAAATGTATTGGGGGGGGGGTTACAATACAGACATAGATAACGTGCCGGGGGGGAGGAATGTGTTCTGCGGGGGAGGATGGGCAGGATATTGATGATGCCTGCTCCGAGCTGATGGATTGCGGAAAGGAAGTGCAGTTGGTGGCGATGGCTGAGCCAGTAGGGGCCATCTGTGAAGAGACGTGCGGGGGTGGGTAAGGGAGGGGGGGTTGTACCAGTTGGTTAAAAACCAACCTATAGGAATTGGAAATGGCCTGGGCCCGCCCAACTAATGAAGCCTCTTGGTGATCGCATTTGGACGTGACGCAGCGAAAGTGTGAGGCGTCATATCAGAAGCATAAGGAATGAAAAAGATTGCACCCGGTTGATTAGATCTGACCTCATTACTGGGGGCTGCACAAAGAGAATGTGTACTTTCCCTAAGAAGCCTTTACAGTAGATCTTGGGGGTAAACTGAGAAATTTTAACATTGTCAGTATAAGAGAGATTGACTATGAAATTGATGAGAATGGCATCTCCAGAGAAATACTGGCATTACCTCTCCAGTTTTGCTGAAATAAGCTGTAGTTTTATAGTCTTTCAAGAAAGCAGAAATATGAATAATTATGCTTGTATCTCGCTGATATCTCGACTATGAAAGGAGTGGCTGAACAAAATCACCTCAAAATCAGGGATTCAACCTCTTGTCAGGTTGACAATATCATCTCAATATTGAACACAGAAAGGCTCCGCCCACAACTTGATTAGCGCCATTTAAGAAAGGTTTCCGAAACGCTCCATGGGCACTTAACCTGAATTACGTGCTCCACTGAATTGCCAGTTGTTCGACTCTTCAGCTGTCAAGTGGTGCGGTGTGCCAAAAAATGGCTGCCAGGTTCCTGACAAGCACACACTAACTAATGAGCTGGTGACAAGCTTCCGACTGCACCCTGCGCTTATTCACCCCCCCACCCCTGTCAGTTGTGGTGGTCTGGTCCACTGATTACTAATTGAAACACTATGCACCTCCGGGGACCAGGGATCCAGAACCTTGCACTCTCACTTCACCTCTGCCATCTCACGCCTCTTGTAATCCTTGTTTGTGTTTTTTGGTTCCTTATTCAGGATTCATGGCTCTTCCTATCCCCCGCCAGACACCCAATCTCCCTCGCTTTTTTCTTCCCCTCTCCATATTTTCTTCAATTTCACATGTCACACCCCCGTTTTTTTTGCTGCCATTTCCCTCCAAACACGTCGCTGATGCCCTCCTTTCCTTTCCACCAGGATCTCTCGGTCGGGTCCCTTATTTTTCCCTTTGACACCCCCACCCAACCTGTTCCTCAGGGAAGGGGGTTAACAAGGCCATCAGAGAGTAGTGGGAGCTACACAGGAGAGTTGATCACATTACTCTGGCGTCTGCTTGTCTGCAGGGCAGAGAGAGAGAGAGAGAGAGAGAGAGAGAGAGAGACAGAGAATAGGTGAGAGAGAGAGAGAGAGGGAATTAGGTAGAAGCGTAATAAGAGAGAGCGAGAGCATTTGAGTTCATCGTGCCACGCCCCACCAGGGAGAATCGCTCCCGTAGTAAATCTCGTTTGTTGCGCCACTGCTGTAGCCATTCCATCCAACGTGAATCAGTGCAGCACACTTCAGTGCCGCAGGCCTCCTGCGTGGGGTAATGGATTGTGCCACACTTGCACCACACTTGGCATGCAAGCATCCACACAGGGCAGGGGCCATATGCAAGGAAAATGTTCCATAACCTGCAGCGTGCTGCAGATATTTCCGCCTCCCTTCCTGGAGGGAATGCCATTGTATTTTAGATTCAGATTACTATGTAGTAAGTGCCAAATACATGGCAATGAAAAAGCAAGGTTAGACAAGGTTGGTTGTTCTTTTCTTTTTCATTTATGTTCCCTCCATCTGCCCCTTGGAGCACTTTTGCTCCCTCTTTTTTTTTCTCGAACAGTGGTGAAGCTTGCCAAACACAGCTTGTTATCATTTTGTCGCCGGATTTGCCTCAGCGATATTCATTTTTTGGGCTCTTGTGTTGCAGATGGATAGAAAGCCTTATTTCTGCGCCATGTCAATAAGCTAAAGTCTGTGCTTGGCAATAATATCCCCTCTACAAACAAATTCTCCATGGCCAACGTCCAAAGAGATAATAGGTCGATAGCCTAACTATCCACAGCGGCTCCTCGTGAGTAGCATTAAGAAACCTGTGATGTTTTTTTGGGGTGTGCACAAACAGAATGGCTCGAAGGCAGAAGGCATCGGTCTGGCTGCGTATAAATAAATAATACGGTGAAATCAAATACATAGCTAATGATGCGTGGAAAATCCCATGGGGAAGGGTCGCTGCTCGGATGTGGAGAAAATTGGGCCAAGTAAGGACACCATCCACTCCGCCTCCCCTTACAGCAAGGAGGAAACAAAAGAGCCCAAAATGTCTACACAACCCAGGGCAAGCTAGCTCCAACAGATAGCCTTTGATGAAGGTCCCTTGATTGAAGATGTGTTGAATATTTATTTTCCTCAACATCTAAAGCTGATATTTACAATGAGGACCTCCTGAGGAGGCAAAAGTAGGTTAATGATGTTTTGTCTGTATGTGCATGTATATTTGTGTCTGTTTGTGTGAGTTTTGGCTAGGCTATGCATCTGTGCTGTGGATATGTGTACATAAATTCATCGCAATGCTCTCAGTGTGTGCGTGTGTGTGTGTGTGCGCATGTACCCCTGTTTATATAACAGAAATAGTTTCTTTTTGTCTCCACAGCATACAAAGAGAAGATGAAGGAGATTTCGGTTATCTCTCTCATCTGCTCTTGTCTCTACCCTGAGACTCGCAAAAACATCATGGGAGAATTTGAAGGTAATTTGACTTGACATGGAATTTAAACTCACAATTAAACTGACTGTTCTACTGTATTATTTTTTATCAAACTGAAAACGAACACAAATATTAGAGAAGATGTGAGCATGAAAAGTCAAACAAATAGAAAGTCTTATATGAAGTTTTGTTTTTATGGTGTTAGTGTAAAATAGAGGGTTAAAAGTCTCCACATTAATAAATGGGACTTCTATTTAGCTTAGCTTTTTACTAAATAGCAAATGCCAGTCAGATGAAGACTTATGTACTTATGTACTAATGTACTATCGGCAATTAATTGTTAATATTAGCAGAATTGTATGGAGAGGGACAGGCTGGTTATCAAAAATAATACGCAAGTTCGATGGGAGTATAAAAAATGATTTCCTCTCACTCTCTCTCTCACTCTATCTCTCTATTATTATCTCTCTGTCCCTCTCTCATTCCCTTCCAACACATAACACACACACACCCTGTCAAAGATATGGACATCAAGCCCATCAACAAGCGAGCCTCAGGCCAGGCTTTCGAGGTGATTCTGAAGCCCCCGTCCCCTGTGTCAGACACTGCTCACTGCATCACCAGTCCTCCCAAGAAGGACATCTCCCTGGAGGACATTCAGAAGAAACTGGAGGCGGCTGAGGACAGGCGGCGAGTAAGGCTGCTTTCTAACAAGCTTCATTATACGCAGCTGCGGTCCGACCCATGGCAAAAATATGTATTCCAAGTTAGACCCTGGTTTGTGGATGTGCACACCACATCCACTGTCTACCCCAAATTGTTCTCGTAGGGTGATTTTTTGTGAGATTGCAGATTTCTTATCAATGATAAAATATAGTCATAAGTTAATATTGTTGAGTTAGGTAAAACATTTAAAACGCCAAAGGGACACTTCTTGATTTGTGGCCGGATTTACAAAATCAGCATTACAAAAACATTGTTCTTTTGAAATTAAGAGAGCATGCCTATCCCACATCTTTGTGCTGAGGATCTGGCACTCCTCTCTACTCCCTTCCTTACAAATCTCTTAGGCTTAGGCACAGTTCTCTACCCCTCAGTAAACAGTAGGCTGAAATTTGGAATTCTATAACACAACTGAGAAGTGTACCTTTAAGCAGAAATTGATGAAAATCTAAATAAATGTGGCTTTATCCCAATCATGTTTATAAAGCCTATGGTTCATAAAGCCTTGGAAAAACATAATCATCACCTTTGGATCATATGACACATTAGTCTGAAGCAGACATGTTGGCTAAGCTGTGGTGCAGCTGGCATAGAGCCTTCACCAAGGAGCTTGAATCGACGAATCCATGCATCCCATCGTTTCAGAATCAATAGTCTAGAATCAATCAAGCATCTGACAAACAGAGCCACCCACCAACAAATCAATCAACTGATCTGTTTTGGCAGTCGGAGAGAGGATTTTCTGAATACCACAGCAGCCTACTGCTGCTATGTGAATAATGTTGTGGGTTGAAAACACGTTTTAGTAATTCATTGATTTATAGATTTATATAGGGGCTGGATAGCCTAGTGGTTAGGGTGGTCCACTCTGCCCCCCTGTACACATCCTTGACCCCCACAAGGAAACACAGGTTAATTGTGTGGGGGTCGCAGAACATTTTGAAAGTTTGTATTTTTAATGATTTCTAGTTTTACAAACTATCCATACAGTTTTGGGTGGGGTTCATGGCTCAACACGTTTGAAAACCACTGAACTGATATCAATCATTATTTACTATCCCTATCACTATCAGAATTTGTTATTAACATCCCCAGCTGATAAGTTGAAAAAATTCAATGGCTCATCTATCTGTCTTCTCTCCCGTGTTTGCCTTTACTCCCCATCTCTGTGACTCAACGCCCCCCCGCTCCTACCCACCCTTTATCCTCCAGTCCCAGGAGGCACAGGTGCTGCGGGCCCTGCAGGAGAAGCGGGAGCACGAGCGCGACGTGCTGATCAAGGCCATGGAGGAGAACAGCAACTTCAGCCGCATGGCCGAGGAGAAGCTCCACATCAAGATGGAGCAGATCCAGGAGAACCGGCAGGCCTACCTGGCCTCCATGATGGAGCGTCTGCATATGCGGGTATGAAGGGGAGGGAGGGTGGGTGAGGGAGGACGGGAGGACGGGGACCGGGTGGGTGGGTGAGGCAGGGGTCTCAGACAGGAGGAGAAGGGGCATCAGGATTACAATCCGAATATGATTTCGATTCACAAACAGATTGAAAATCAGAATCATAATTGATCTGATTTAGAATCATAGTCAGAATTAGAATCAGAATCAGAGAGAAAAATAGCAGCAGCAAATAAAGCTATACACCCTAATTTATCAAAATACAGCATATGAAATTATCTGGCATATAAAACATTACTGTATAGGAAAGCTAACAAAGGACTTGTTTGTACACCTCACCGATGTACACATCAGGGAGGTGAGTACAAGGAAAATAAAGTACAGTAAAAGGGGAAACAAAAAGGATGCAAGGGGAAGAGATATGCAAGGGGTTGAAGTGCATAGACATCACGGTAAAGGTCAGAAGGGAGAGAAATGGTTTGTTGTCTGGAATGAGCAAGGCGCAAATGTCAAGACGAGCAGCACAGGAAGAAAACAAACCTTGACCTCTGTGTGTTCGTGTGTGTGTGTGTATACATTTCAGGAAAAGCATGCCGAGCAGGTACGCAGGAACAAGGAGTTGAGGGAAGAGGTGACAGATTGAGCTCTGCACCCGCCACCCGACCCCTGACCAGTTGCCACCACCCGTCCCAACCCCTTTTTTTCCCAATCAACAAACCCCCCCACTCCCAAATTACTACGAGTACTACTAATATGAAAACAACCACAGCCCCCTGTCTGGCTGGGAAACCACCCCGAGGCAGGGTGAGGGTTTGATGTCTAAACCAATAGCATTAGCAATGCGTGGAGAGAAAAACAAGAAAAAAAATGAATGCCCCCCCCCCACCCCAAAAAAAAATAAAATAATGTTTTTGCTCTGTTTAAAATGAAAGAAATCGAATTGACAAGTGATAGTGAGTATTGGTTTCTGTATATACTTCTTTTGTTTTGTTATATACAATATGATACAAGCAGCAAGTATTGATTGCCGTGTGCCATTTTTATATATAATTTTCCTCTCCCTACATATATATGGATGTAAGCATTGTTTCCTTTTTATTTAATCTCAAACTGAGAGCCTTTCTCGCGGTTTCTCTTGTATGGTAAACAGGCTTTGGTGTTTGTTGTGAGTTTGCCAGCGCGCTGACATTAGCTGTGTCTGGTTTGCGTCCTGACTTGCAGGGCTTAGCATTCTCGTTTCGTTCCCTCGTTCCAGTCGGCCCTTGTGCAATCCACCCACAAAACTTTGCTAGAACTACGAATTTCTGCCGACAAATCCGAGACGCGAGTAGGTGTCCACTTAGAGAGGAAGGAGGGAAAGGAAACTAGCATGCAGCCTGCGGTACGTCTGTTTCTGTATCGGTGTGGAGAATGCAAACTGTCACTGCACATCCACAGGATAATACTATAGCATTTAACTAGCCCATTTCCTACCCCATCTCTCTCTCACCATCTCCGAATCCAGCATATCTCTCTCTCTCTCTCTCTCTCTCTCTCTCTCTCTCTCTCTCTCTCTCTCTCTCTCTCTCTCTCTCTCTCTCTCTTATCCAAACGTTTCACAACATACTGTCCATGCTATCATACATGACTGCTCACATACTGTTCACGCGGGCAGGGATTTAGTATATCATAGCACAGAGCTCAGGAGGAGCTAGCTGAATTCTGTCCGCATGGGACCGTAAAGTGCACGTAACATCCCTAAAATGGCAGTGGATTTACAATACTTTTATTTACAAGTTGATCAAATGTCTGTGTAGGCCTACTTCACTGGCATGGGAAAAATGCTAATACAGGCTTTGGGTTCAGGTTCAGAAGCAGAGCCAAAATCAATATTATTCCAATATATCAACCATTAATAAGAAGAAAATATATATGTTTCCAAACAAACAACACCTCTGCTACTGTAACATCCACTTCTAGTGAATTCAGCATTTCATATTAGTTTGTGTCCACCATTCCTATGACATCACAGTATGCCAGAGTAAGAGCAATGCCAAAAGCCAGTGACACTAAACTTGCCTACAACAATCACTAGTTAGTGTTGAACTGCACTTAACTGCAAACGCCGAAATAGCCGTCGGATGAAAAAGTATTAGTAGTAAATATTTAAGCCATAATTGATAAGACCGAGACAAATACATCAACATGATGTTCCAATCTGCAAGGGGGCCTAAGGGTGTGTTTACATATTCCAATAGTGTGTAACCAGGGGTATTGAAACCTCAGTTTGAAACCCTGAGTGTCACATACAGCCTATACGGTAGGCCTACTGTAGGTGTGTGTGTGTGTATGTATTTCAAGAAGGGTGGGTAGATGTGTTCGTGTCATGTGCTTTTGCTCTGGTAACTACAGTATTTGAGCGTTAAATATCTGTCACACACACAGGAGACGTAAGAAGTACATCACAGAGTCCCACAGGGACTCCACTCACCCTCCTACCTGTCCTTCTCTTTCTCTCTTCTCTCAGTTGTGTGTTTTACCCTTCTCCACATATATCTTTGTGAGCAAGCAGTGGTTAATAAAGACTTGGGATTCATGGAATGAAACCTGCATTGAGTGTGTTTATTTTGTGTTTTCCTGTTGTGAATCAGTCAAAGATTTAGTCAAATTTCAATACAACTTATCTCCTTTAGAATAGTCTCAATAAACAAAATGGTTGCTATATTTTCATTCAGACTGCAATCAACGCATCTTATCAAAATGACTCATAAGCTGCAGTACCGGTCATGACCAGTTGAGGGAGACAAATGATTACTTGTTGGCACTAACTTTTCGGCCTGGTCATTCCGGTCTCTGAGCATCCTTGAAGACCTTAAATGTCGAGGAGAATGCAGGAGGTGAGGAGCAAAAGCAGATGAATAGTAAACCAGAGAAAGAGCAGGGTTATATTTGGAGTGTGGGAGAGCTTAACAAACGGCAGAAGCGGGAAGGGCGTGTAGGAGTGGAAAACAGAAGGTGCAGCTGGTAGGCCACAGGCTGAAGTGATGGCAAAGGGACAAAGCTGTGTACTGTGCACTCCTTTCCTCACACGCTGTTCCTCCCTCAGCTGCTAGCCTACTCTCTGTCCTCTGTGTCTTTGTCTTTCTCCTACAGCCAATACCTCCTTCTTCTCGTTTTCTCCTCCTCTTCTCGGCCAGTTCCCACGCGGTGCATGGGACCAGTCGGCCTACTATAGTCAGGATATCCCCTCCTTGTTAATGGTTTCCTGTGCACATACAGAGGGCTGCCGATAGAACAGTTAGCCCCATCTGATACGCTGTGGCGCCATGTATACACACACACACACACACACACACAACTCAAAGCAACACACCATGCACTATTATCTTCAGACGTCAACACAACAGCCACAGGCGGTTTCTCAAAAGCTTTTATTTATTACCATTATTATTATTATTATTATTATTATTATCGTTGTTATTATGGAGTCATAATCATCACTGTCATCAACAACTTTGAACGGCTGATAAATCTGTTTTGTCAGTGCTTGATTTTGTACAACCACGAAATATACAAATTCACATTGATGTTTACCAATGGATGGACTTTTAGCAAACTTGAAGTAAAAGTAATTACATACTGTACGCCGATAGATTAAATATATATGGAAGGGTTATGCTATTTAGTTTGACTGGACAGGTTTTAAATTGATAATAATAAATAATATAAGAGACATATGACAGATCATTACCTTGTTTCATCATCTGTGATTCAATTTCTTTATAGATAATTACATTTAACTGCAGTCTAGCTGCTCTGTGGAAATATAAGATGTAAGCCAAAGGGAGCACTAGAATTGAGGAAAAACAACATATGTGGACCTTTAAGGTAAAAAAACAACAGTGTATTTCTTGTGTAAAAAAACCTCTGACAAACTTTATGGCTTTAGAAAAAAACACTAATTCAGAGAGAGCAAAGACATTGTTCGGCCCGTATGAAAATAAGATAGGGGGTTGTGGGTAATTAGTTTATTTCAGCCAAGCTGGTAGTCAACTTCTGTTTGCAGTATTTAGTCAAACAAACACCTGGTTTCAGTTATTCCACCCCATAAAACGCTGTAAAAAGGGACGACCTTTCTACCTCCTTGGGCCCTTTTTTCACGCCCTTCCCCTTTCTCTCTATTGCTCTCTGTACTGTGGATAGGCCAGGGTAGGAGTACAGTGTGTTTCAGTTCATTTGGGAAAACAAAGGGGGTGCAGTTTCGCCCCGGAACTCGACAGGCGACAGGCTTGACCATCTGGAAAAGCCATCGTCTGATAGGCCAGCGCTTGGCTGAAACTTCTAAAGGGGTGGGCGGGGAGACAGAGATCAATCAACACAATAAATCACGCCTGTTGTTTCCCTACTTACTGTTTTTTTTTTATTTCTATATAAAACACCAATAATAAGTCACCGAGAAAATAAAGGCCCTATAGCTATATCCTCTATAGATGTCGATATCATAGAAAAAATAGCAATTTTTTAGCAAAGCCAAGAAAAAAATAGTCCATGAAGTTCCAGCTCAGCTGGGCTAAGAGTTCAGTTCTGGAAGATTCTCTTCGGGGGTCAATTCAGTCAGAAAGCCCCTATTTCCATGCCCCAGGGTCTGTAGGGTTTGCCCACACTGGGCGTGGAGGTCGGGGGGCTGATGGCGGCGGCGGGGGAGAGGAGGGGGAACGTGCTGAAGGGGAAGGGAAAAGCCGACAGGGAAGTGAGGAGTGGGGGGGACAGCTTGGACGCCGTGGAGGGGGGGACCCGGATCGGCCCCTGCTCGGAGTGGGGGGTGGCGTTGGCGCTGCGCCTGCCCGGGGCGTGGCCGTCTGCCACCGACGACGAGGGCGAGGAGGAGGAGGCAGACGCGGAGGAGGAGGAAGGGGTCGGAGGGCTGCTGGTGGCGCTGCGGGGCAATGGGGCCAGCGGCCCCCCCTGCTGGTGCTGGAGGAGGAGGGGGTGGGCAAGGGGGTGGCCGGCGGGGGACCCAAACGCAGAGCCCCATGCCAGGTGGCTCAGGCTAGAGTGGGCCTCCCTCTGACTGGCGTAGTTGTTGAGGTGGGACACCAGACGGATTCGCAGGGGGTCCGTGCTGTCCAGGCCTTCAATGATGCTCAGGTAGCGGGCCGTCTCGGCCAGACACTCCCTGAAGCCCAAGCCCCGGTAGTCCATCGCTAGCGCATGGGCATCAAAGTAACCTGACATGGCGGTAAACAGAGAGTCGGAGTTAGCTTTAAACAGCACATTATACCACAGCACAACATGTTTGTTTAGAAGATGATGTGAACCAGCTTTCCTCTGGCCCTGGAATATGCATAAGTAAATAATTAGTCTGAAATAGAAAGTTAGTCAGACCATTTTTTTTTTTCACATTTTGTGAGGAACTAGTTTTTATCGCTGTAGTTTCACTTGAGAGTTGATTCTAAAGAGTGTACATTTTCAGTAGGAGTGGAGTAGAACTAAAACAGATCCTCGACATCACCTACCTTTGCCTCCGGCAGCGTGAAGCATCTTCAGGTGGTCCACAGTCATCTGTAAAATCTCTGCTTTCTCCAGTTTGGCCGAACCCTATAAGACATAAAAACATCGCGGCATAAATATGGCTAACTGAAAAAAAGAAGAAAGAAAACAACACACCAAACGAAATTATATAGTATTTCGTTTTTATTTGACTCACTGAAATTAGACCTACCTGTTTTTCGAATGCGCTGGGCACGAGTCTGCGTAGCTCGGTCAGACTGTTGTTGATTCTGTCCCGTCGGCGTTTTTCAATGATCTAAGATAAAGACAATAATTCAGCTGGTTATTTGAATGAATATGAGTAAAATACACACTTTTTACTTTTACGCGCAGCTATTCAACGACATTTTAAGCGATTTTACTTACTCCTCGACGTCGCTTCCTAGCCTGAACCTGGGTTGTCGTTGTAGGAGACATTGATCCAAGAGGAGAACTCAAATTCCTGTGGAAAAAATAAACAAATTCACTTGACATATACTCTAACGCAATTTAAAAATGATCATTATGCAATCATTGCTCATATTATGTATCCAAACTGTTGTTTTGGACTCAAAAATCAGCTGTCACGAAAATATAACGCATCAATGGAAAAAGTAAAGTAAAATCCAAATAATTTACCCATTCTCATCCGCACTCTCCTTCTCCACCTCAATATTTTCATCCAGGTCGCTGTCTGAGGAGCTAAAGTCGTGATTCCTTTTCATTTTGGAGTCTCTGTTGTGTCCAATATAGTCCCTCCGTGCGCTTGTCGTCTGTGCCAAACGTGCGTCTGCTGCAGTTTGCCCGGAGCTCATCCGTTTGAAGCGCTCAGCTTTCCCACGGTATCATTTCAACGCTGCTGGCAGCCAACGGAGGCGGAGCCTGGCACGGAACTAGCCAATTAGGACGCGGAGGTGGGTTTGAGCGACAGCGCAGTTGGCTCTAGCGAGCGCGACTGGCTCCCACCATCCTTTGAACAGCGTTAACAGCGGTCCAATAGACTCTCCGTCCGTGACTGTTGCGCCCCGCCCCTTCTGTGTGTCCTCGGACGCTGTCCCGGTTGTGATGAGGAGTGGCTGGCCGACTGTCAGCACGCGCTGGCCGTGGGAAAGTTCCCGAAGCCAGCGCTGATAACCAATCACGGGCCGACGGCCGTCTCCGGCGTTGGAATGAATGGAGCAATTGGTTGGGGCGACGGGCGGTCTGCGAGCGAGCGTGTGAACCTGTAATCCAATACTAACTCATCCAGGGAGGAGAGAGAGAGAGAGAGAGAGAGAGAGAGAGAGAGAGAGAGAGAGAGAGAGAGAGAGAGAACTCGCACCCAGAGGAAGCTATGAAGTCTGATCTTACCCCACAGCGCGACCTCATGCACGCTAAAGACGCTTTGGGGACTTCAAGTGCTGTGTGTACACACACACACACACACACACACACACACACCCACACACACACGCAACAGACGCAATGCAATTAAAGGAGACCCTCTCCCGAACGTCTCCCTAGAGTCAACAGATGACTATTTGTCTCCCATAATGGACACACTCCCAAATAATTTGACAGACACCGTGTTGTGTGCTTATATATAGGGTGAGCTCATGTTTCTATAAAAGATATGTCCGCTTTGAGTCACACAGATTGGGCTCTTATACATTGCTCATATGATGCTTATTACATGCCATCAGTGATGATATTCTATGTGTATATATTGTATATATATAAACATAATTTAAAAAATGAGCCTAGTAAATTACTGAAGGGTATTGTTTGATTACCGGGTTTTCTTAAAATATGTGTAATGCAAAGTCTGCCTCAAATCTTTTTCATTTCTTTTACATTACCCAGACCAGAAACAACAAGTTTAAACTAAGTATTCATCATTGTGACTTTTTATTGGCCAGGTTTCCTTTATATCATCAGTGCCATTAAAGCTAATAAATACAGTAAATAAAGTAAAACAACAAAAAAGGCAGCTAATACACAATGGAAGGGAGTGGTTTTGATTTCTCCTGTCTATAAAAAAATCCCAGATTTAACAAAAAAAAAGAAAAAAGATTTACAAGCAAACAAGATTTACAAGCACTTGTCACCAGAATACTTACTTATAAAACACAAACACACACACACACACAACTCTGTAACTCCACCACAGGTGCTATTGTACACAGAGAGACAGCGATAGTGAGACAGACAAACATGGGAGACAAAACACAATGGCTAACAGAGAGAGAGAGAGAGAGAGAGAGAGAGAGAGACCTGGTATGAATGAGAGGAAGCACTTACGGCGGTTGTGTTATTGTTGTAAGGCAACACGCACAACAACAGCATGACAGACGCAGAAAACAAACTGTCCAGCCCGAATGTGTATGTGTGTGTATGTGTGTGAATGCGTGTGTATGCGTGTGTATGCGTGTGTGTGTGTGTGTGTGCATGTGCGTGTTTGTGTTTGTTAGGGAGACACGGCCATGGATGCTTGCGTATGTCCCAAACAAACAAACGCAGGTGTTCGCCTCGGTGAGCCTGTGACGTTTGTGTACGTATGTGTGCGTGCGTGTGTGTGTATTCAGCAAGGGGAGAGAGGAGGGTAGAGGAGGGGATGGGAGGGGGCAATCCCGGTTGTTGTATTTCAAGTTCACTCAGAGTTCCCACGCTGTTATTTTCTGCCTGGCTGTCTTTGTTCCAGGCGGTCTCATCACATGTTGTGATTAGTAGGGCCTTTCAGGGGCCGGGCCCCTTTGAAGGTGAGGGCCTGCATCACGACTCCACTGCCCTCACATCTAGCCTTCCGAAGATCAGGCCACCAAAAGTTAATCACATGTACATTCACTATATGATCCGATGGGCTGGAGGGGAGAGTTTTCTTCTCTCTCGCTCTCTCAGAATATCCCTCCAATTTTTCTGTTTCCCCACTTTATCACTTTCAAGTTACAGAGCAAATGACAAACACATTTGTAACTTTGTTATTTTGATGTGACTTTTGGAAAACATAATATATTTGCACTTCGAGATAGCTGTGTCAGAGTTCCATCGTTTTGCGACGCTCTGAAACACGTCTGTGATGCATGCCTGCAAGAAAACGGCGTGGGGGAGTAATTCTTCAAATCTCCTTTGTTGATTCATTAATTTCTTACATATCTTTTCTTCTTCTGTTTTGACCTCTCTCATGATCTCTCAATCCTGTTTGTCTTCATTCTGTCCTTCTTCTTTTTCAGTCAGTGGTTTGCTGTGAGATCAAACTCGAAGTGTGGTAATTCTGTGACTCCAAACCCCCTATTTAAGTTCTAAGCCTTACTGGAAAATGGTGGATGTTGATACGCACGGATGAGGGTCAGTTCAAAGAAATTTCGTTTAGGAATTCTAAGGCCTGCCTTGGTGATATCGCTGAATTCTACTGACGGTCGTCCGTTTTTACTTACCTCTGCATGGTCACTAGGGTGCTTGCTTTTATTAGGAAGCCACAAGTGCATTCTTTCAACAACAACATGTCATCACAAAAGACATAACTTTGGTTGAGACATTACCACAAGGAAATGGCAAAGGGCTTGTGTGCACGTTCAGGATTTGAAGCTCTTATTAGACATAGTTTCCCCGATAATTTACCCCAGTGCTATTTGGTGTTGGTTTGAGTCTAATTTTTTCACAGAGATGATCAAAGTGGTCATACGAGTGTTGTACTGTAACTGCACTGTCAGTTTTGAAGGGTTGTTTAACCAACCCGGTTCTTGGTTTATTGGAATTTTCACATTCAAATTGTTTGTGGTGTTCTATAACGGTCTTGTTCAACAGTGAAAACATGATCACACCCTCTACATCACCACTGCAAGATAAGACAATGCAAGGAAGCTAAGACTCACACTGGAAATTTCTTAATGAGCAGCTTCTTTAGGGAATTGTAATACTCTTATTTCATATAAAGATTGGTTCCTGGTAGGAGGCGACATGCCACCACACTAAAACAAGCCCCCAAACTTAAACATTGACATATTTACAGTTTTTGAGTGTTCTGCGTTTCTAACTAGCTAATACATTTATTGTCACTGGATCCTTCCTACAGCCAATTCCTTGTTTTGTTTGCAGTGGTACATGACATTGCTGTGGGAGGTGTAGAGGGAATATGGTTTACTGTGGAAGTACCTATAGGCTGGTTAGAAATCGCACACACTGAGAGTTGAGCTCGCTTAGCATTAGGTCACTGCTGAAATGTTTATCGTTTTGGCCTCATCAGACTGCCACTAATAACGTGAATCCTCTTATTATTTGACTCACGCATGATTATTCCGTTTTAATCCACCCATGTTATATGAGAGCCTTTGTTGTTGTTTTTTAATTTTGTCGTTTGTTTTGTTGTTTGTATTTTGTTATTTTTTCGGCATAAACCGTTGGTGGTTGGGGGAATTATCTACCAGAGACCCAACTCACCGTTGAACACGTTAGCAAACAAATCTATCACCTCTAGAAACCAAACTTAAATACAAACCATCCCCACTGACATCAAATGAAACAGCTTGTGAAGGTGTGAGACCGGGGCGAGTCATTGTGAAGACGTTGAGAGGAGCAGCGTCCGTGGGTGAGCCACAGACAGATGTTCGTCCAGTGGAGACAATATGTCAGACAATACGAGCTGTTCTTTTTTTTGGGGGGGGGGGGGGGGGGGTGTTTTTAATTCAGACAATGCCCAAAAGCAGTGTTATAAAAACCAAATACAGGGGCCCGCATCCAACAAC
>JAOEHI010000003.1:2571976-2581976 GCA_025447815.1 Percopsis transmontana
TGGACTTCCTCATTAAACCCTCGCTTTATGCACATCGCAACCTGCTTCAGCGTGGTTTCCTCTCGCACCTGCACTCGAGCTTCTCGCAGCGTGACAGTCCCCTACTTATCATAGCCCCTCCTCTCAACGCCATACCGATATAAAAAATATAGAGCGCCTCAGTTGTTCTTCCGCTCAATCGCGAGTTAGTGATAATGTGACTATTCAATACAGTTTGATAGCTAACTTAGCTATGACTTCATCAGTAAAATGCATTTTCCATGGATGCCCAAATCTACAGAGCAGCTCGGTGGCTTTATTTCGATTTCCGAAAAATTATGACACGATAACAGGTGGTTTCATTTCGTGAAAATCCACGTTGGAGGAGGTGAATATCTCCGCCAAAGCCCGACTCTTCAGTGCCCATTTTTCGCGTGATTGCTTGAATCAAATTAACTTTAATCGGAGACAACAAGGATTCGATGATAAGCTGTTGCTGATTAATGGGGCCGAACCAACTATCTACTTCCCTGGTCTTCATTCTCCCGTCGGCAGCATTAGGTGCTATTGTCGCTGGTACATGCCCACCAATGAGTGTAAGTTAGCCTTCCTTGTGTGGTAGGTGCAGACCATGTGCAGTTTAGCATTATGTTAATGTAATGTTAGCTAATGTCAGCGCAGCTATATAGAGTTTAAGATATATTGGCTTCTCCTGAGCGGGAATGCATCGGAAAATATCCTGCTAGCGTTAATCCATTGGGTAATATTTTATGTGCATCAGTATGACAATGAATTATAGCTAATTAATAATGTTACCTTTTTGGGCAATGGCAAACATGGACCGAGGGGGAACCTCGCTTTCCAGTTTAGTTAGAGCCTGCCCCCTTCAAAAATGGGTGAGATTTTTTTGCTTCGGTGTGCAACGTTAGAATGACCGAACCTCCCATGCTAGTATGCGGCATACATTTAAGTTATTTAAAAAGTAAAGATAGTCCTTAATCCTAAACGGTTATTCTTCACAATTCCAAAAGAAGGTGGGTTAAGAATCAGTATGTTCGACTCATTATATAAGTCATTTCAACTGCTTTTTTCACAAAGCTGTCCACTCCACTACAAGAGAGACCAGTGTGACATCATGGAGAAAGTTGGATGTCAGACGGAGCATTTTGTAGGGATAAGGACTCGGGCCACACAACTGTCTAAAAGCACACTAAGCAACAGAAAGTATACAGGTATGTTAAGGTTTGTCATTGTGAGTGTCTGATTTTAACAGACAGATTATAGGCATGCATAATATAGTTCATATTCAGCTTTTTGATAGTGCAAGAGAAAATGTCATGCGCAGTGTTTGAAAACTTTAATGGTCGAAGTACAAGCAAATATTTCTGTTCCACTTGTATAGCTCAACCTCTCTTACACATAAACACTATACATAAAGAACTATTATTAGAATCCTTATTTACATATGTTTTCCATGTTCTCAAGCTACGGTAGCCACCAGGAGTGTTACTGTGGGCAATACCACATCCCAGCATCTTCCGATCTGTTCATCGACTCCACTTAAACGGTAAGCAGTCCCATCTGATAGCCCCCCAATAAAGCGTCCTCTCTTGGAGTTTCCCTCTTTTCAGGAATGTGAAATCAGTTCCAACCTAGCAGAAATTAGTGTATGAAATTTTGTACATAACAAATGTCATATATATAACAAAAACTTTTAAAATTAAATGGGAGGTTTAAAGCCTGTGTACTCCCCATCTTCATCGGGGTACTCCTGTTGAATCCGGAGCACAACACAAGAAGGTATTACTACCCGGTTGTTCTTTCCCAGGTATCCCCAGCACCAGGAAGCAAATGATCAGGCAGCGAGCACATCTGTAATAATAAGTGTTTTGACAATTTTATATTGAGGTGAATATAATTGCAATTAAATCCGATGTGGAAATGTCCTTTTACGTGTCCTTTTAGAAGAACCCTCTGAAAATTTGATTTTATTTGTTTGATGCATTATACAAAACTGCCTTATTTTTCCTCTCCATTTTGGTCATGTCTTACAGAATGGGACCCCAGAAGATGAAAGTTTGTTTCATCAACCTGCAGTCTGCCTCAAACAAATTTTGGCTGTATGGATCGAGCAGCATTTTATTTCTAATGAATTTTCACAACCATACATTTTAAAGAATTGCTAATAATCCAGTGATCCCTGTGCCATTGTTAAGTTGTCAAATCATGTTTAATATGTATGCATCTGTTTGTTTGAAAATAATTTGAAAGACAGCTCTAGAATGTGCTGGTTTGTATTGTAGGCAACTAGTCCTGTGTGATAGGGGTTGTGGCTCAGGATTCATGATTGCATAAACAGTGCGTCTTGGTTAATTAAGTACTATAGGCCAAGTTATCACTTTTTGAAAGACAGATTTTGGTCAATACACATGAGTTCAACACTCCAAATCAAGATAAATTATGTTCTCTAACTTACACAGCTCTTTCCTTATCTCTAGTGGCCCATGGGTCTGCTTGGTATATATTTAGGGCATTCTGCAGGTAGTAGGGGTTCAGACAAACCGGCTCAAGCCCTGGATGAAGAGTCTGGCACCGTGGCTCTTCAGGAAGCTCTCCACATCTATTCTGTACATGTTCAGAGTGTTATAAGGTGTTTTAGCGTTACTTGACTGGTTGTGTATTCCTACAAATTTTTCTTTACATACAGCATTAAGCTCTTTGCAGCTGACATTTTGCTCTGTGGGCATTGTCCTGCATTCTCCACAGGTGCACCTGTAAAAGTACATTTTAATTCAGTGTGACAATATTTCAACATTTGAGTTGTCAATTCTATGTTGTGAACAATCATACAGTAAACTTATCTGAACAGTTCAGAGCATATTATAATTCTCAGCTGGTAGCAGTCACATGACCGTCAGGTATGTAAAGAAACTGACAATACACTGTTAAATTTTACTTTAGTGTAGTCTAAATAATATTGATAGAGGCTTATTGCACCTATATATAATTGTTAATGTAGACTATATAGGCGCTTTTCCACTGAAGGAGCTTGCGGGCCGTTTTAGAGGGGGTGAAAACATGCGGCGGTTTTCGGGGCCTACTTTGGTGTAGGTACTTCTAAACGGCTCTGAAAAACTGCTTGATGAAAGAGCAAAGGCAACGTTGTAGGTCCGTAGTTCCATGACACATTGGAAACGGGCTGATTGGGGGGCCCGTTCCCGTAAACGTTCGCGCCACCTGGGAAACGTGCCTATATAGAACACTAAAAGCTAATTTTGTTTCATGTATTTATCAATGGCTAGCTGCTAGTTTGTTTTGAGACTAAAGATAAAACTACCTAAAGTGAAAAATGTTTGTGCCATTATTTATTGAGTCTTTTATTTTGGCGAGGTTATACTAGTCATTAACACCAACACACTTTGATAAATAACCATAGAAAAATAACCAACCATTCTCTTGGGAGACGAAAGAGGTTGTATGTCGTTAACCTCTGGCTCAGGTGATCCAAACATTTATAGCTGCACCATACCAATATAGCATTAGACAGTATCCATTTTGTACTCTGGACCAACCATTTTTTTAGTCTATGGGACCAACTAGTAGTATTTGACAGTTGAGAGGCAGCACCTTTCACGCGATTGGGCGTAGCTTCGGCGCCTTCAGCGGACACCCTCCCAGCGTTTGAGAGCAGAGAATAGTTTATTTTTCACAATTTTGAAACCTAGTTTTATATAGTTCGATTTTTTTTATTCATTAAGATTTGGCGGGGTGGTTAATAACATCTTTTTATGTGGTGTGACAAACTAATAACATATTTCTGCTTTACACGATCTTTAAACATTTAATAAGTAAGGAGTTCCAAATATTTCATTTACAGAAAGAAAAACAAATCCACTGGTTAATTCTGGGAATTATTTAATTCAGCTTTTCACATAACTAATGACAGGATTTGATAAAACCAGAATGTTTCTACATAGGAATATTTTGTCATATCCTTTTAGTAAGCCGTGGAGGACTGCACATCCTCCACATATTCTCTTTAAATATACACGAGTAACAGCCCTGCACTCAGTATCGAGTGCCAGAAACTGAACATAAATATAGAAAACAGCTGAGTGTTATGCAGAAGTCAGGGTTCTCGGGTGTTTACTGAACATTGGCTTGGGAGATCCCTGTAAATACAGGGGTGAGCTAGTGGTTCAGCTTTAATCTGTGAGACCCAGCTTCTTCTTTAGGGACTCTGGCATCTCAGGGGGAGGGGGGCGAGGCAGGCGGAAGTAGACCTTGACAGAATCGTAAATGAACCACTGCAGGGCAGTTAGAGTACCGATCATGATGATGCGGGCGACCAGGCCCTTCCATACACCTGACATTGGGAAAATAAAAGAGTTCCATTGAGAAGACAACATAGGCCATTCTTTCAAACACATTAAAGTGTTTTTCCATCGGCAGTGACTGGTGAGCTCTTAAGTTAGAATGTATTATTTCTAATCTAGTTCCATCTATAAACATACATAGATTTTATCAATGCCGTTTGTGTTACTGTATACTTAAATATCGTTATGTCATTAGAAGTGGCAAATCCCACAGAGGGGGGTCTTACGAGCAATGATCGTAGAACTTTTTTGGGGGTGGGTGCAGCTGCATTAGCAGACAAGCAGCAACAAACGTTTGCCGTATTAACACTATCGAAAGCAGTGCACACAAAGAACACCATGGTTCCATTGAATAAACTCCAATGGAACCTATTTACAGAAGTGTCATAGTATAAGCATAATATTATATATAATTAATGGTATGAGCACAGATGTAGCTTATAGCATTCATAATAAGTCCATTTAATTTATGGCTTGCCAGTGCAACAGCATTAACAACTACTATGATACTTCTGTGTAAAGGGTCCATGGAAGAATGAATGAACCTGGGGTGAACTCTATGTGTCTATGTGCACAGCAGCAGGGAGGCGAGGAGGCAGGTAGACTGTTCTCACATGCCAGTGACTCTAGCACCTCTAACTGTACAGCCAGAAAGCTGCTGAGTGGCTATGCACATGGAGCTGCCGCCCGCAAAGAGCACAACACTAAAGCGTGAGCACCCTCTGGAGGTGGATCTAAGGAGTATGTCTGATCCTGAACCATGCAATAAAGCTCGCGATTTAGTTTGTTACATTTATTCACTTTAACAACCTTCCTCTGTAAGCTAATACAACATTGTTGAACTACCATGGGAAGACAAGTAATATGAGCCAAACCTTTGGGTCCCAGTTTCTTGAGAACCTGGACCGCAGTGCTGCCCTTCTCCTTATTAAGCACAGACACCACAGAGTCAGCAGGGTGCGACACGATGGCACAGAACACACCGGCTACACACAGGGGAAGAAGAAACATCCAAATCAATATTCCGGTTGTCAACATTACAAAGTCCAAGATTTAGTTTGCAATAGCCAATAGATCTTTAAATTCATTTTACGGTCAATCCTTCCTGTGAGAATCACCATCAGAAGGTGGAATACAGCCAGCAATTCAAGAGAATTGTATGTCAACTGGTTGCCAATTCTGTCCTTATTTGTGTGTATATTAAGTGACTGTTGTGTTCATCCATCTACAGCAACACCTGAATTTCCACATAGGGATGAATAAAGTGTTATCTTAACTTACCAATGTAACCGGCCACAAAGGTGACAACCAACTGCTCAGACTTGCTGCACTCACTGCGTGGCTTGGGAACCACATACTTGTACAGCAGCTCCACAGTGCGCTCAAAGCAGGCAAATTTCATCATGGTGTAAGGGATTTGACGCATCCACAGAGGCACCACACCCTTGTAGAAGCTGGATACAGAGAAGTGAGAGATAAGACACAGTTGTGGTCAAAAGTTTACATATACTTGTAAAACATGTATGTCATGGCAGTTTGAGTTTCCAACCATTACTACAACTCTTATTTTTCTGTGATGGAATCATTGGAGCACACACTTCTTTGTGTCATGAAATGTGCTTCTTTTATTAATTTATTATTAGTATTCTGAAAATGTGACCAAATCTACTGGGTCAAAAATATACATACAGCAACTTCAAGGATCAATTGTAGAGATGCAGAAAGTTGTATCAATCAACTTTGCTTTGGGATATGACCTTTAACTTCTCATGCGTAATTATGATTGACAATAGCTGGTGACTTCTGAGCCCATTTAAATAGGGCTCGTTTGATACGCTCATTAGACTCAACCACAAATGCTATGATGGGCGAGTAAGGAGCTCAGCATGGATCTGAAGAAGCGGATCATTGACTTGAACAAGTCAGGAAAGTCACTTTGAGTGATTTAAAAAGCAGCTACAGGTCCCAAGATCCACTGTGCAAACAATTGTTTGCAAGTATAAAGTGCACGGCAAAGTTATGTCACTGCCACGATCAGGAAGACCACGCAAGCTATCAACTGCTGCCGAGAGAAAATTGTTCAGAATGGTCAGAAGTCGACCAAGAACCACCAAAACACAGGTCTGCGATGAATTAGAAGCTGCTGTTAAGTTACAGTTAAGCGTGTTTTACATCGCCATAGGCTGAGAGGCTGCCGTGCAAGAAGGAAGCCCTTGCTCCAGAAGCGGCACCGTAAGGCTCGACTGAAGTTTGCTGCTGATCACATGGACAAAGAAAAGGCCTTGGTCTGGAGGAAAGTTCTGTGGTGAGATGAAACAAATAAAGAGTTATTTGGCCACAATGACCAGAAACATGTTTGGAGGAGAAGGTGAGGCCATAGACCCAAAACCCACCATACCTACCGTCAAGCATGGTGGTGGTAGTATTATGCTCTGTGGCTGTTTTGCTGCCAGTGGAACTGTAGCTTTACAGAAAATGAGTGGAATAATGATGGAGGATTACCTTCAAATTATTCAGAAAAACCTAAAATCAGCCAGAATTGGACCTTGGACGCAGTTGGGTGTTTCAACAGGATAATGACCCCAAACACAAAAGGTGATTAATGAATGGAATTAAGCAAGCATGGCCTTCATAAAGTCCTGACTTGAACCCCATCAAGAACATGTGGACTTTGCTGAAGGAACAAGTTTGTGTCAGAAAGCCAACAAATTTAGCCGAACGGCACCAAATCAGTCAAGAGTGGTCAAAGATTCAACCAGAAGCTTGTGGATGGCTACCAAATGCACCTAATCTAGGTGAAAATGGCTAAGGGACATTTAACCAAATATTAACATTGCTGTATGTATATTTTTGACGCAGTAAATTTGGTCACATTTTCAAAAGACTAATACATTCATAAAATAACCAAAGGAGTATGTGCTCCAATGATTCCATAATAGAAAAATAAGAGTTGTAGTAATTATTGTTCTTTACAAGTGTATGTAAACGTTTGGCCACCACGTTATTGTCCATTTCCTGTGCTGCACAGTAATTTGACCACCCCCAGCCTAGCAGTAGTAGTAGCTCCCAGCCTGTGAGAGGTAGGGTTGCCAAAGTAGCAGTAGGGGCTAGGGAGAAGATGGAATGTTCTCACATCAATGACGCAAGCACCTCCACCTACTGGTTACCTGCAGAGGGGCTCTGCATTTGGAGCTGTATCACCTAGAGAGACCACAACCCTAGAGGTGGATCTAAGGAGCGTGCAACTGATTGGATAACCAATGTTGAGATCAAGCCAATTACTCCAAGTAATTAAGTAAAGAAAGAGTAAAACAGTTGAGACTTACGCCCAGAGCCCCTCTTCAGCAAACATCTTGGGGGCACACTGTCTGAGGGTGTTGGCGTAGCCCGGCTGTGTCTGGATACGCACTTTGCAAGCCTCCATGGGTGACAGGGCTATGTCAGCAAAGAACTCTGCACTGGCTGAGGCAGCAAGGTAAAGTGATGTCCTCCAGAGATACGTATTCTCCTGCGGGAATAATAAATCGAAACAAGACTGAGAACAGCTAGCCCCATCTACCAGAACAATTCCATATCAGCAGGCAAACACTGCTGGACAATAAAATATCCCATTTAGCAGTTAAACATTATGAAAAGATGATATGCATAATTTTTGTTTAATAAGGATGTACAAAATACACAATAGAAACATTTTCCCCTGGATTACTTTTCATACTGGCAGAACGTATTTGAAATTGTTAAAACTTGTGAAAAGTTACTTTTCACAACCAATTTACATAAATTGTATAATACCATAAGAGAAAACTACCAGGTGTGCCTCCAATAAACAAAATCACTTTCCTTAATCTGTGTACCTACTGTTCGCACATGCATGTGTTGATATGTGAATATGACCATATCTAAATAAAAAGGGAATGTGAACTTTGAGTGTGCGTCAGGTGTCTGATGTGTTAAAATGCAGTTTGTGTGTATACAGTGTGTGTGTGTGCAGCTGGCATGCGCCAGACACTGGGAAAGGAGCCTGCAGTCCTTCAGAAACGAAACAAGTGGCCTGATAAAGCCTTTCTATCCCAGAGAACAGCATAACTTCACCACTGGATTATGTGGGAACTGTGGCGGCTCCGCCTGGTCACAAGACGCAACTGTTTGGCTTTGCTGTCATATTGTTTTGACAGAGCTCCAGTGTTGTGTTTAGGTGTCCTTCCACCTGAGCTGTTGCTTTGAAAGCACCGTTGCCATGGTAATGTAATGTCATTTGTAATGCAAGGATTTCACTGGAACTGGGGAAGACAAATTATAATGCTAACAGAAATTAAAATTAATTTAAAATAAAAAAATACAAAATATTTAAATCAAGTAAGTGAAAGTTAGAATAAAGTTAGAATATTTCAATATTTCAAAAAAAGAGGGGAAAAAGAGGGGAAAAAGAGGGGAAAAAGAGAACAACAAAATGTGTGCATGTGTGAGTTGCTGGCAGTGGAAGGTATATTTATTGAGATGGTTTTTGTTTTTTGTTCTTCAGTGTCGTAATGTGGACATGTGTGCACAGGAGTGTGTTTGACAGGCGTGTGTGTGTATGCGTGGTTCATTTACTTAACAGTGAACAACAGGAATAAAGGCTTACCGTTATCGTTTGCCTACACTTGCAGCGTGCCTGCATCCGTGTGTGTGTGTGTGTGTGTGTGTGTGTGTGTGTGTGTGTGTGTGTGTGTGTGTGTGTGTGTGTGCAGTGCAAGCTGAAGGGCGGAGGATTTTTCATTGATTATTCTGTTCAGTGGACTTCGCTGGGACGGCCCAGCCAGCCACAAGGAAGTGGTGCAATGCAGGATAACGCTGGCCTGAATATAGAGCGGGTGACTCAGGGGAGAGGGAGTCTGGCGACAGTCGTCTCTCTCTCTCTCTCTCTCTCTCTCTCTCTCTCTCTCTCACACACACACACACACACACACACACACACACAGTTGTGAGCCAAAAGCTAGACAACAGTCCTTTGGGTGGGTCAGCTAAACTCCAATCAAGCAGACACATTGGCCACTGAGAGAGACAAGAGACAATGCAAGTACCAACTGACACCCACACACACACACACACACACACACACACACACACACACACACACACACACACACACACACACACACACACAAACAAACACATGCATTCAGGAATAGTGGAACCGTAGAACAAGCAAAACCAAGGTTAGGCTGTGTGTATGTCAGGATGTGTACTGTTATGAGGCAATACATGTGTATTGTTTTAAAGGCCCGGCCCCATCTGATTCATCTGCCATGGACTTCCATAATCATGTCTCAATTGACACCCGTTTGCAGAATCCAATTGTTTTTCGTGTTACGTTATTTGTATATATGTACGATATTATCATGTTTTGGATTCAATGTTGAACTATTCTACATACAATTTTAAAGAAACAAACTGGAGTAACTTGAGAATACATACTAGTAGACACGTTAGAAGTATGTTCTTGACATAATAGCTACAGAATGGAGGGTTTAACCAAAGTGAAAAACAAAGCAAGGTGGTTTAAAGATGGTTTTGCGAGATCACAATCACGCGAGAATCCATCTTGCCAAGCTTCAAGTTCATGCGCTTGTGGCCGACGCACCATCTTTACCTCTACACTGATT
>JAOEHI010000003.1:2584476-2591635 GCA_025447815.1 Percopsis transmontana
CACACAGCATTGAAGCGGGCCGACAGCACCGGGGTAGAATCACAGCGGCATTGCGCCGCTAACGAGCGTCGACACGCAAAAACGATGTGTGTGTGTGTGCCTGGATAAAACAGACACAATTGTGAACCGGGATACTCATCTGTAAACATGAGGGTTTACACACACACACACACACACACACACACACACATATACACACATACACAATTGACCCTTGGATACCCACGAGAGCTAAACTGAACGGGAGCAAGTATGTGTTGGACATAAACACTAGCATACACACAGTGCATGTCTGTCCGCGCGCGCGCGTGTGTGTGTGTGTGTCTCATTGGCCTTGACGTAGAGATGGCAGCCCTACGTTTAGAGAAAGCATGTAAAGAGAGGGGACAAGGGCAAATACAACTCTCTACATCTTAATTGCCCCGCTTGTTTTCTCATGCTAATAGTCCGGCCATGCGTGTGTGTGTGTGTGTGTATCCCTGCCAGGTTCACACAGCCCACCAGTTCACAAGTTTGTGGCTTCCTCCTGCCCTCTCTCTCTGTGTCTCTCTCCCACACACACACACACACACACACATGCATCCTCGACTGATACAAGGTCCATTGTATTGACAACCCCATAGCTTGCGTGCAAACACACAAACACACACTTTTTATTTTCTCCATGGTTTGCCATGGCTTGTTTTGTGTGTAGATGCAGCCTTCCCAATATGTACTGTATATTTAATAGTGAGGTGAACTATGAAGACACTAAGCTTGTGAAAGGTGATTAAATTGTGGCAAGAACCAGTAGCAGATATAATGCCATAGGTTTTCTTTTCATCCTATAAAGCACCCTATTTTTTAGGGCTAAATAAACAATTTTTATTAAGTTTAACATAATTTAATAACTTTGTTTTTACTTAATTTTTACTTAATTGAAACATACTTATTTTTTGGTTGGGATAGTAGAGATTTTCCACAGTTTTAATAGCTTTTTTCCATTATTCATAGAAATATCAACAAACTGACTATTTTGATTTCATTACAGTGATAATGAACTCTAGGTTGGATAAAACACACAAACATAAAACCATAGACTTTAGATTTCATTTGTGTCTCAAATATAGGAAATTGAGAGCACACTTTGACTAAACATTTTTTAACATCTGTTAATGTAATACTGTAATGCTGTAATACTTAGAAGCGGCCTATATTTGTTTACAATTTACATCCAACGAGTTTTCGGTTTGTTTTAGAGGTGTATAGCCTTCATGTAGTCATGCCCTAGGTATTAAAATACTCCACTTTTACAAATTGCTCCAGTGCCACAGTAAAACTCATTTGTGTGCCTGTATTGTGCAAATCCAGGCCATGTGTGCGCACACCATTACGTCCCACCGGGAACACTTTGAGTCTGGGAACCAGATATGTCTCAACACCAGCGGTGGGTCACAGGAGGTGGCGGAGGTGATAATCGTGGGTGATGGTGATTCTCTTTGGAAAACCGCAGAAAATCATTTTCTCCGCTAATGTCTGGTCTGCCGTCTGCCGTGAACTGTCAGGACCATTATAGAGGAGGAACGTACAAGACTGCTAGACCGCAGAGGGACAAACACACACATGTGCACGCACACACACACACAAACACACTCCATTCCCTCACAATGGGTGGCACTGTCAACAGCTGCAGCTGTGACCCCATGATTACCTGTCCCCCCCGAGCACTTTAATGTCCAAGAAACGCACACACAAGCACACACACGCACACACACACGCACACATAGTACCACCATCCGTTTATCTGCGTCCCTGCGGACGACAGCTCCAGGAGCACCAGGGGAGCGAAAGGGGAGTGCAAACAAACTCTCCCCAGGTCCGGGGCTCCGGTTTCAGCCTTCCGTCCGCCATGGCTGGGGGGCCATGGGAACATGCGGTGCCAGGGGCCCTGTGTCAATAAGGAGCAGTGGTTGAACACAATGGGGGCCTGCCTGCAGACAACACCGCTGACAGACACCCATACAAAAGGCCTGTGTGACTCTGTGTATATCACACACACACACACACACATGCATGCAAGTGAACAAGCACGCACATCGTAAAGAATAGAGCAGTGTATGTTTGCTGGCAAGGACGTTTGTGTGTGCACGTACTACAAATCCACACACAACACTTATGTGTGCCGGGAAAATATCCACTCTCTCACAGTAACTGTAGGCCCCGCAACTATTGTTGGCATCAGAAAAAAACCTCCCATGCAATCTCATAACAGAATGGTAGGGTTACAGAATGGCGAATGGTGGCACTATTAAAAGGTGAATAACTTACATACTAACCTATACTAAATAGATTTTTGTGAAATAAAAATCTGCATACAGAAAAATGTTGTTTTGAAAAATTTTCCAGGTGAATTTTTTTTCTCATTGGACAATGAAAGCAAAATGACTGCCCACTCACATTCAAGGCTCTGATCAACGCATCATTCATTGCTGATCTCGCTGAAAAACATCAATCAAATTTGGGTTTACTTTAAATGATATATAAAGAAAGGTGCTGCCTCCTAGTGTCAGTTAAAGAAATTACACAAATTGATTTAATTCCAACTCCCAACAGCAGGCGGCAGCGCTGTGTCTTTCAGAGAGTATGGTATGCAAATCACCAAAACCATCCATCCAATGCACTTATCTCTAGAAATGAATTAAATACCAGCATGAAGCAGTTAATTCTAGCTACACAGAATCAAACAGCACCTAAAGTGCTGTGAAAACACCAAAACATTTTCAATGCTAACTTTGTGAAGAGAAATGTGTTCTCAGGGACATCAAATGTTCCGACAAATGGGAAATTATAATAAACACATATTACTTCTAGCTTGCTTCAAAAAATAAATTATAGTTAAAATATTTTATTTGATTGCTGGCTGTTGGCCACCTACCGTGTGACAAAAGGCCTACTCTTTGGTAGTTGGTACTTCTCTGCACCAATGATAGTAATGCAACCATGCAGGAAGTTGTACATAATTATGCATAAACATATTTCTACAACAAATGTAGAGGACATAAATGTTTAAAATGATTGTGTCAGAGAGGATATTTTAAAAAGCCCCCTTGAGTTAGCCTGATTTTTTGAAAGGTGCTTATTAATGGGACTCTCGACAATGCTTATGTATATAATGGGATTGAAGTAAACCCAAGACAAACTGACATAACAGCTGGATTATCCAGTTAGCCTTCTTTGTAAAGTAACCGCCAGTGCCGTTGTCAGTTGACTGCTTTCTTAAAACTGCAACAGGTGTGCCCTCACTGACTTTACTGAATGTTTACAGTTGTACTGCAAAAATGGAGGGAAACAAAAAGGAGAAAAAACTTTTAAAGCAATATCAAAGTTTTATTCTTAAAATGTAGTATAGAGAGGAACAGTAGTACAATTGAGACAGAAAAAAGGAGAATGTAGTTCTTGTTTTTTTTCTGAAAAACGTTGATAAAAACGTAAAAAGAGTAACCTGAATTTGCTTTGTGTTCGGATGGGACCGAGGTGTGGCCCAAGTTTTGCATCACTGTTAAAGTTCGAGAGAAATTTAAAAATACAACCTTTTGCAACAGCATAAAAAAATACAGACGGGGAAAAGAACCTCTGCTTTACATCTGTAGTGTTTTTGTTTAGTCTTTTTTTCAGTTTTTTCCCCTCCATATAACAAATACAGCAAAAAATCTAAAACGATACATTATAGTTGCGAGTCTCATCTGTTACAGTAAAATCAGTAGAATGGTAAATAGTATCAAAAGAACACCACAATTGGATGGTATGATGGACAAGCACGCTGCGTGAACAGTGAAACAAAGCAGAAGGTCAAAAGTGACGGAATAACCACAAAAATGGAGGGTTTGCAGAGCTAAATGTTGACATGTTGCATTGAGCAATCCACTAGTTAAATAATATCTTCTATATATATATATTTATCATATAATCTCATATATATATATATATATATATCCATAATATAACTCCTCCCACAGTGATTTGAAGATAAACGAAATGGGATGGTCATCTCTATGCCTTTTAAAATAGATCTTTCCATGGAGCGCAAAGGGAATCTAGACACCTGTATCATTAGCACTTCAATACCTATATTCCACTGCATATGAACAGATACTGCTGTTCCAAGGTTTTAACCCGCAAAGAATCCGTGTTTCTTTAGAAAATATGTGCTTGAAGTTTAAAAAAAAAAAATTTAACATTTGTAAAAAGGACAAATAAAACAATATATGCATCTAGGGTAAAGTGAATGATTCTGTAGCATAAAAACATTAAAAAATCTTGACAATTACAGACACCAGCAAGGAATCGCTATACTATTTAAGTTTTTAACTGGCTTTTCTCATACATCAACAATAATTCAAAACAATTTTGGTTGGACAAATACATATTAACAGTCTTGATTGCATTTGAACTCAATATATTAAATAACAAAACGTCTATAAAAAAAAAAAGTGATTGGAAGAAGAACAGTTTTTAATATAGTTCCATTCATACCCGCTTTTGGGGAAGTAAAGGAGACAAAGAAAATGATTTTTATGAACGCAAAAGTAAGTGCATGTCTATGTGGTGCCATAGAGCTTCACTTTATATGGAACAAAGTGTCTGCCTACCTGGCAGACCTAAATAATGAAGAAAAAACAAAACATGGAACCGATTAAAATATTTACGCTTTTTCTGCATTAAAAAAAAAAAAAAGGAGTTCTGTCGGACTTCATTCATCGCATTCACTGCACACTTCCTGTCCGCACTCAACCTTCAAGTGATTCAAAATGTATTTGCTATACAACTCAGTACCCAATATAAACAAACGTATACAGGTATTGATGTTCACTTAGGTCCTTAGAATGTCAATGAAAGTACTGCCGGTAGTTGTAAAAAACAAAACAAACAAAACCAAGTATGTGTGTGCATTAAATAAAAGCTTAAAAATGATGGCAAAGCTTACCTGATAGTCGCCGTAGCACAACAGTGTTCTATTGTTTAAGCTGATTACACACACATATATATATATATATTTATATAACTGAGTCAGTTTAAGCTTTATGATTATAAATCATCATATACAGCCTTTAGGTCCAGTATTTCACAACAAGCATTACAGCACCAAACGTTTTTTGTCATTTGGCAAAATTCAAGCTTTAAGTGAAAGTCAAAATGCTTTTTTAATAGTAAAGTGTTACTGTGATGCTGTGATTTGTATAAAGCTAGCAATAAAAGTTTCCCCCTTCGCTTTTTTGTCTTTTTCTGCTTAAAAAAAATTAAATAAAAAGCCTCGCACAGTCCTTTTAAACATTTTTCAGTAGTTTTTTTGTTTCTTGCGAAATCTTGGTGTGCGGTCTGCTTGGCACAATAGCACAGCCCTCTTAAATTAATCATAAATATGGCTGTGCATACATTAGAGTCACAAAACAGATTTTTTGGTTCCAAGATTTGTGCAGAGAAAAAAAAAATAGAAAAGAATAATATAAGTCATATTTTGCGCATCTATATAAGTTGATCTACAGAGCAAGTTAAAAATCTTCCTGTCGGCAAATAACGCTCTTTCTTCCATGTGCTAAACACACACCTTGCAACATACTTTTAGATTAAACAAAAGCAAACAGCCATTACTGTGCCTCTGCTTGCAGACACACAACAGAAATTAAAATTATAGCATTTCATAAGACCATAATAACCTTTTCATAAATTAAATAATTAACATTTCTCTTTTTTTTTTTTTTTTTTTTTTTCTGTTTGTAGATGATTGGCCTATAGTTGAAAAAAATAAAAAATAAAAATCTGTACATCGTCCAGCCCGAACCCCAACCTCCCCCCAAAAAAACAAATAAAACAAACAATTGCCATCGACCTGATTTTACTCCTCCTCAGAACCTTCCTGTAGTGGGTGCTGGGCACATAGTTGGACACTTTTGAACAATAAAATCTGTACATCTTGGGAGTCCCCTCTTTACCAAAGCTTTTTTTTTATTCATCTCTTTGTCATTTACTTGCGTGTAAGTAACCTCAAGGTTTGATAGCACTTTGGAGTTGTTGATTGTTTACCAGCTAGTATTTCTTTCTTAAATATATTAAACATTAACTTAATTTCTTTTGTTTCATTTTGTTTCTTAAGTTTGCTTAAAAACTCAGTCCTCGTCCAGGGCGGCACCAGTGTCGCCCTCCCCCCAGTTCGATTGGTCGTTGTCAGCAGGCTCCTCCCCCTCCAGGTCCTCGCCTTCCTCTCCTTCGAAGTCGTCGTCGCGGGAGAACTCCATGGCCTCCAGGCCTTCCTGAGTGGCCTGGTGCGAGTCGGCGCAGTCCACGCACACGCCGTAGCGCCGCGAGCCGTGGCGGATGCCAACACTGGCCGCTAGCATGAAGATCTTCTTGCACACCATGCATTTGTACTTCTTGTCCTTCTTGTGCACCTGTAGTAGAAGGAACACAAGCTGTAGGTCAGCTTCTTGTTGTTGTTGTTGTTGTTGTTGTTGTTGTTGTTGCTGCTGCTGCTGCAGGGATGCACTTCCATTATTCGGGAATGTGTCCACAACTAATTAAATAGTGATTAAAAGGCACACTTCTCAATCGCGTCATAGCAGGCCACAGAACCCTCCCCAGCTCACTGTTAATATTTGGAAATGCCAATATCAGTGGGGTAGGTGCAGGGGGGAAAACTTGAGAAGGTTTGAGCCTAGGAGCTATGTAGGGGGATCTAAGAGAGACTGAAACAGTTTGGTTCAATGACTGTAACAAAGCATACAGGTGTGCTGAACACAGCCCTGGTGTCCAAGCTACGTTTATCTAAGAGTTCTTTCGAAGTGCCATATAGTGCATGTTAAATCAGTTCTCCGTTTACACAGTGAAGACGCATCGCACATCTCTAGCCTGCTCCTGCAATGTGGGCAGAGAGTCCCAAGCCAAGCACTTTGTACCACTTTGTGACAGACTCTGAGGCCCTCCCTACAATAACCGATAGACATCCAGGCCAAGAAATTCTGCTCTCACTCCCCTGAAAAGTCATCCATCACTTTTATTTTCCAAGAAGAGAAAAAATTACACTCTTACTCCTCTGGGGGGGGGGGGGGGGGGGGCCCGGGGGGTTCTGAGTCCTCAGGAAGGCCCTACCGCATTACACTTGCTTTAAGAGAACTATCCCTGAGCG
>JAOEHI010000003.1:2592844-2628423 GCA_025447815.1 Percopsis transmontana
CCCCCCCCCCCCCCCCCCCCCCCCCCCCCCCCCCCCCCCCCCCCCCCCCCCCCCCCCCCCCCAGAAACACAAAACAGTGAACGTTAGAAAAGGTCCAGAATGGGGAACACTGGTCTGTCTGATCATCAGTCTGTACTGGTGAAAGCACTGGTTTATGATTTGTGTTTACTTTTACAAGGCCACAATGTTCTTTCTGCTAAGGGTGTGTGCAAGGTACCAGTTCTTGGTTCTCTACTAACCACTAAAATAAAGAAAATCACAAGATATGGTTCATAAAGGGGACTTGCACACGATATTGTCGATTTATACATTACAGTGTCGTGTAATGTAGGAGCCGCTAAAGAACAATTTACACTGACCATATAAACGTCACACAGCTCCTTGCGACAGTTGCTAAGTAACTAGCAATTCCAGGCCATCTGAACCTAAGAACGTGTCGGAGATCTCACCATGGCAATGCTATGGATCAGACCGTTTCATATTATTAGGATATAAGATTTAAAGATATCTAAGGCTGTGTGGCAGCCATCTGCCCAGAGTATTAGTTTAAATAGCAAATGATTTGCTCCACATCAATGTTGCAGGGGAACTAAAAGGCTTTTAATGACTTAAGTGTTTAAGAAATTGGGCCAATTGACCTATAGTAGGGCAACAGCTATAGGTCAACCTCAGGTGAGCGACCACATTTTTCCAGAAGGATTTCCTAACTGCAAAAAAGTAGCTGAATAGCACATCTTGGGGGAAAAAAAACAACAAAAAAAACATTTTATTTATTATTATTTGTATTTATTATCTTACAAATAAATAAAGACACACTGAGACACAATGAAAAGACAGATAGGACTCCAAAGACAACAAATGTACAAATTAAAAGCATGACTAAAATAGTGGGTTTTATGTCACACCCCACCAATGCCAAAGTATTAGGCTAAGTAACTGCAACTGTTCTTGTGACGAACCTTTGTCAATCGCCCTTATGCTAACTACTGTACCAAGCGAGGACGGCTGGGCGTGCAAACAAATAAGGTACATATTGATTTTGAATAGACTCAAAAGCAGAGTGCTATTCTCTACTGTGCGGAGAGGGGTGACAGGGCCTGGCCTTTTGTTTGAGCCAGGGAGCCCACAACAGAGGCGTTGTCAGGGCAGGTTGCTAAGGGAGGGTGACGGAAAAGGCTGATGAGAAGCAGGTCACCTGTGTATTCCTGGTGTGTGTGTTTGTGCTTCATACAGCAAGACATAACCTTGCCTAACAAGTGGTTAATTTAGGACTATATGTGTAGATTTAAATTACTATAGGTTTTTTATGTTACTTGCTATATATTGCAAGACATGAGAATAGAAAGTTTTTGTAGATTAGAGACTCAACGGAAAACATTCTATTTTATTCATGTTGTAATGGAAGTTTCCAAATCTAAATAATGTAACATTTAAAATATTTTCTAAAAGATTTTAGCTATGGTAGCTGTAGCTGAAGTAAGTTCCTGGCCTCCGTATGTACGCGTGTAGCTCTCATGACTTGGGAATAAATCCCTCTAGAACCTTCGCTCCTGGTTCTCGAGGGTTTAAAGATTTAATGTTTGTTGCAATCTGTGCTGGTGGTTTAGAGCAGGAGGGGCCTTACCATTCTCCCAGGACTCTCCTTGCTGCGAGTCTTGAAGGAGGCTATACTGGATCTGATTGGCCAGCTCTGGAAAAGGGGGAAGGGACAGAGGGAGAAAGAGAGAGAATTGGGGGTCAGTCAATAAGTCTGAGAGAGGGGTTCACACCTCACAATTGCTCATGTACATACGCCCCCACCCCTCATGTTTAACAACAATGGAAAAGTCTCTGTTAACAAGATCGACAAAAAAGCATGAGCACAGAAGTACACCCCCACTGTATGCAAAAGTGGTTTGAGCCTATAGTACTCACACTATACACAAACCAGTGGGCTCTCCCACTGGCACTCCAGCAGGAGGGGGTTAATGAAAGAATGACAAAGTCAAGCCCACACACCGGCTCAGCTTACGCTGGGCTTTTGTAAGCACCTGAGAGTGTGTGTATGCGGTGCGTGTCCGGTTCCTCCGGCCTGACAGCTTAGAGCCCATAGAGCCCATTAAAAAAAGGCACACCCCAGTGTGTGTTCATTCTTCCTGGGTCAATATTTGGAATGGCGTGGACAGCCCCAGTGTATTAGAGTGGATTAGAGGGAATGACTGCCCCCTGGCAGCTTTGCACCTCCCAGTGCCTGGGGACATTGTTTTTGTGTATATTTGCGTGTGTGCGCTATAGGAGTCTGGCGAGTGTGTATGCAAATGCACTTCACCTGCTTGTTACTACTAAATGTGCGTTTAGTAGTAAAGGGTCAACCCGCCCTTTTAAAAACAACCCAACGGTCTTGTTTGGAGAACACCCAAGAATGCACTGACTGGCCTTGAGCGTTGGCTGAGTGTTCTGCGTGCTAACAACAGACACAGCCACGGCGAGTCACTAAAGGCACCATTTATTTCCCAGTGCACGCCTTATTATGACTCTGGCAGTAAATCCCCAACAAGCTGCCTCCACTATGGGCATTCATCATGGTTAACACCAGTCAGGTTTTTTTTTTTTTTCTCCCCACCAACTGATGAACAATGTTCAGTTCCAAAATGCAATATCCACCATTTTGCAGGAGCACAGATCTTGGTTACTAAAAAAAACAAAAAAAAAAAACAGAGAACTCAAAATACTTTCAATATTGTAACAATCAGTATGACACCATTTACCCTAAAAAAATAGAGAATTTTATATATTAAAAAAAAGAAAAGAAAATACATGCCATGAAACAAACAACCACCAACCATGTGGGAAAACCTCAGTGAGCATACCTTTCATCTTGTAAGCATGAGCCACACATCGAGAGAGGCAACACAAAAGCCTAGAAGGTGACATCACTGTGGTAACTAGGGCAGTTAACATCAGTGGCTAAACTCTAGTCCATATGCACATTTTTGTTGTACACAACAAATGATATTCCCGTGACCAAGACCCTGTGCACCTGTGCCCCTACCTGCCACTACAGAGGATATTGTAGGTCAATATTTTAATACCCCCTGCTCACATTTGCTCTTATGTTATTTGTGGGCTGGCTAGTATACACATTCAGAGGAAGAAGCTGTATATACAATGCAAGAAATAATGTGTCATAAAAAGAGTCTGTTTGGGAGAGGTCTATTTTTGGTCTTTATGATACTGGGCTGCTAACACCAACCAAGCTATACTGAATGCACCAACACTGGCCTTTGAATTAAATATGATTTTGGAGGTTCAAAGAAGAGGCTGGAGCAATTTTCTGGGGTGAAATTTCTGTTTAACACAACTATAATATAGTAGTAAACATCTGCCTAAACACGCGGATTGGAAACCTTTTTACCATGATCAATGGGCTCCTCAAAACGTTGACTAAATCTTTATTTGGAGAAGGAGGGTACATTAAATAAAGACATGGAGCTAAACAACAAAGATACATGAAGAGAAGCAGATTGGGGGGTTAGCATAAACAAGCACACATGGGCACGCACACTTAAAACAGGCATCTCTCTAGGTTGTTATGGCATCCTGTTCTTCTAAGGTTTTAATATCTCTACATGAAGTACAAGTCCGGGGCTTTAAGAGCATTGGAGCGCATTTAGGGAGGTCCGCTGCGCTGCTTTTTTCATTATCCTCCATTAGACTGGGCTCTCTATAGTTATCTCCCCCATACACATACAAGCTCCCCCCCCCCATCCGTACCACTCTACTTAATATATGATATCATTACAGTTCCATGGAGTGCCATGTCTAATGGGGCCAACAGAAGCAAGGGGCTGGAGCTGAGAGGAGAGATTACCCACAATGGTGCTGTATGAGATGGCATCGGCAGAGGGTCGGAGAGAGAGGGAGAGAGGAAGCCATACACGCACACAAAAAAAAGTTGGTCAAAAGGGGATGTAGAGAATTAGATATACCAAGCGAGATGGGAAAGGAGGGGAAAATGATTGAATCATGAGTGGGAGCGAAAGAGAGAGAGGATGAAGGACATACAGCTAGCCAAGAATACTAATTGACATAACTGGATGTGTCTCCGACTGGCAGTAGCTCCAGGCTAAGTCTCCACAAAGTTCAGCAGGGAGTCATGTCAGACACAGGCCACAAGGGGACAGCTGAGAGAAGTCCCTCATATATCATTTACAATCACTAAATGTTCAGTACCAGGCCAACAGCTAGAAGCAATATATTATTCAAGTCTCATAATAACACATCGTTTAAAGCCCTTAAAAGGCACGGAGTAACTTTTAAAACTTTTTTCTCAATTGTCTTGTGATAATTTGTCATTGAGGCGGTCTCTTAAGAAGCTGGCATATCCGGCCCTCAAAACAAGAACTCAACTGACCAGGTACATAAACATGACTTCAAGAATCAGGGCTCCAGACCATTTTTTGAGAGTGTGCGAAATAAAATTTCACATGGTCGCACATTTTGTGCGAGTGCATGATGATCATTAGGCTGTTTTGGTGGCCCTCCGGCACAGGTACTGCGTTAGCCATTGTGGTTGAAAGTAATAGGCTACTTTTTATTCTACACTGGCCTCTCAGTCTCTCACTACCAGTCTCTCACTACCTGCACGCGAAACTCGCGAAAACAATCCATCGCTGCACACAGAGCGTTTTTGCTCGTGGTTTCTGAGCTTTTTCCTCTGCCGTGCTTTGCACACTGCCTGCGGATTGTCGGCAGCAAAAAATAGACTCCAGACTCTGCGAGGAGCGTACGCCTCTTGTGCAGTGTGCAAACACTCATTGATTAACATGGGAGCGGATTCAAAAGCAGGGGATAAAATCCGGACAATCCGCTGACAATCTGCCGGCAATCCGCAGGCAGTGAGAAAAAGCTAAAAAGAAAAAAAAAACACTGCGTGCAGTGTGCATCGGGCTTTACCGTGTTCCAAAGATAAAGCGAAACTTAATGTTCAGATTAAAATATAACTGCAAATATCAAGTCTCGAGTTACTGTCTTTACGTCAATGCAAAACTAGGGTATGCAAATTAAGACGGAAAAGTTAGTCTGGAGCCCTGAGAATGACATTTGGTCCAACAACAACAAAGAGAACATATGCTCTAGGCCTTTTTCAGCCTCTTTCTCCATTGACACTAGAGAAGCTATCTTAGCACCGGGATGACCTAGAGATATGATACAATATACTGCATGGATGTACAGTATATATTTATATATACACACACACACAGGCAAAATAACATACGGTAGCGGTAAATACATTAATGAGAGGATAAAAATAGTACAACTACCAATTTTATAATTATAGTAATATGATGCCTGTACACCTGGTCCAATCATCCCTACTGTAGGCATGAGCCTTATGGAGACCATCTTGGAAAATCTGTCTGAGCTGCTAAGATTCCAGGGTTGGCTACAGCATAACATTACAGATAAGGATTGGAAACACTGAATGGTTGGGAGATGGACTAGGTGAGCCAGAGCTGTGAGCAATATGCAATAGAAGAGCAGCAGGTGATCAGGTGATGAGGTGCTGAAGGTGCGTCCTACCTGCGTTTTCGGAGAGGTAGGAGAAGTCCTCTCGGGGGTAGGAGGCCGAGGGCTGGATGAACATGCCTTCGTCGAAGCCCTCCTCGGGCTCCGGCGGGATGTTGTAGACGAAGCGGCGCGTGGTGGCCTGCTTTTTCCTCCGCCCGCTCCCGGCAGCCGCGTCCGAGGCCTCGCGCTTCACAGCAGAGGGCGCGGCGGCGGCCCCGCCCGTGGCCGGCTCGTTCCAGATGAACACCTGCCCCGGGCCGCCGGCCTCCGCCGAGGAGTGGTCGTTGTGGTGGCTCCAGCTGCCGGACGCCCCGGCGGCCCCCGGGGCACAGCCCTCTTCTCCGCCTGCGGACACCTCCACGTCGCTGGTCTCCTCCTTCACCCTGGCCCCCTGCTTCTCGTCTTCCGGGGCCTCCTTTCGCTGGTGGTTGCTGCTGCTGCTGCTGCTGCTGCTGCTGCTGGCTTTGAATGACAGCTTGGAGAGGATGTCGGTGGCCCAGAAGTTGCTGGGCTTGCGCTCCGGACCTTTGTGTCCGTCGCTGGCCACCGTCCGCCTCTTGTTGTAATCCACCACCACCGAGTCGGGGGCCTCCTGCTTGATGCTGATGTTCAGGGCGTCCTTGATGAACGTCCGGCACGACTGCACCACCTCCGTCATCTGCAGGTAGCTGGCCACGGACATCACCTCGATGGCGTTCTGGCTGGTCAGAAGCAGGTTGCCGGAGTACAGGAAGTCCAGGAGGACGGCGACGCCCTGCACGGCGGCCACGTCCAGGTGCGTGACCGTGGTGGCCGGGTCCTGGGCCTCCTTCTTGGTCAGGCAGTAGAGGGTCTTGAAGAAGCGGCTGCCGGCCACCAGGATGTTCTTGTGTGCGCGGAACACCTGGCCGCACACCACGATGCTGACGTCGCAGAGGATGCCGCTCTTGCGCTGCTTGTCCAGCTCCTGCAGGAGCTGGTAGCAGTAGGAGTTCTCGTTGGGTTTGGTGCGGTAGTCGTCGGCGGCGGCGGCGTCAGCGGGGATAGTGGAAGGGCTGGCGCTGTCTGGGGGTCTCTCTGTGTCCTGGGGAGAAACAGAGGGTTAATGTACAAGCCTGTGTGTGTGTGTGTGTGTGTGAGCTCATAACAATTAGCCGTGGTGTGAAAGTAATGTCAGCAATCTACTTGGCGTACTCTCACTCCCTGGGTAATTTCCATTCACATTAAAATCATTCTGTCAGACAAACACCCAGAGGCACATAGGCCAAGGGGGTGAAACAGGTTGGACAGGCTTCCCGCAAGGGGGAGGGGACATGAGGCAAAAACACTGTCTATTAATATTATAAGACCAGGTACAGTAACCGTACATGGTCTGATATTTAATAAAATACACTTGACAAAACCCAAAGGATTAATACAGTCCACTAGCGGGCCAGGGGACAGATGGACAAGGAAGTCAGAAAAGAGGTTTACAGGCTAGGCTACAGCAAGGTGCTGGATATGTGCAGTTGCCGAGTGTGCCCCTGCCACAAAACACAGACCACAGTCGCCTTAGTGACAATGAGGCTCCTCACACTGCGCTTCTTAAAAATCAAAAAAACAAAGCACAAAAAACTTGACTTTAAACTTAACACTGTTCCTAATGGAGCTACGCACTGCTTGCACCATTATCTCTCTTTGGCTAGAACTGTCTTATAAAGGCCAGATGGTCTTAATCAGACCTGAAGGGGAGTCCAAGCACCCTCAAGCTACCTGACTCTGGAATGGGAGGAGATCTGGGCAAGGCCTTCACCCGGCTTGCCACAGACCTGCTCCCCCACCCCCACAGCAGGGCACAATGCCAACCTGGTACAAGGCAGAGGAGAGGGGGGGAGTACAAACTCGACGCACGCACTCTAACACATGAATACAACCAGGGGCACACGCGCATATCAACAACACATTTGGTTTGTACGCCCTAAAAAGGATATTTAGAAACCCCCCATCTCTGTGTGTGTGCAGCATTCATCTCTCCTTCATTTTAGAATTGCACAGCAGATGTCATAATCCAGAATAATTCACATTGCTAGAGCCCTTTTAGACTTTTATTCCCCCCCCCCCCTCCCTCCCTCCCTCCCTCCAACCATCCCACGCACACACAAAACATACACAGCTGGGGTTTCAGCTCGATTAATTCAGATTAAATCCATTTCTCTGAGGTCCCCACCCAGCGCGGACCAAAGCCCCATGCCCTCCCTTCCTCCACAGTGCAGATCTTCTGTAGGGCAGCCCGGGATAGTATAGGGGAGCTTATCACCCTCTGTCACAGCTGGATGAAAAGGGGGGGGGGGTTAGTGGCGCTGACCAAGATGGGCATATGAAAGAGACGGACAGAGCTGGACAGAGCTGGACAGAGCTGGAGGCTGAGAAAGAGAGCGATTGGGGGATAAGACGAAGACAGTTATGGGATGAAAAGGGGTTGAAGAAGGAGAGAGACTGAGAGAGGACTGACAACGCACCAGGAAAACACACCAGGACAACACACCAGGACAGGGGAAAGGAGAGAGACAGCATCCAGCCTGGGGAAAAGACAGGAGGAGGAAATGTGGAGCAGGGAGAGACGTTAAGGGAGAAAGTGAGAGAAGGAGAGTTGGGTCACCCCATTTTAGTGTCCACAATAGCCAGAGTTGTCCCCCAGGCTCATTGCCCACTCACTGAGGACCTTTGTAAAAGGGCTCTGCCGCCGCTCGCTCGCTACACTCCCACTTAAAAGCATTGAAAAAGGCCCTGTTACGATCGCCAACATGTGGGTGGGTCCAGGATAATGAGAAAGGGGGGAAATATGCCCCAATATGCAGCAATGCCTCTGGAATGGGGTGGTCATTGTGTTTATTATTTGTGTACGGACTGAGAAAAGCGAAATAGTCATTTTTCATTCTTGGTTTGCCATTAGATTAGTACGGAGCTGAATTTGCTGGCCATCATCTCGCTATTGGCTGATTGGGTCATGTGATCTCACGTCACATGTCGCAACATGCCCTTCTTAAGGCCCCATCAACTTCATGGAGCAATCATTTTCGCCACCAAGTCCCCACCGTCACACTCCCTACAACAATCTATTGAGACATTACTTTCTTTACTTTCATTACCTAACCCTAACCCTTAATAACCCGAAATTTATTAAGTTTGTATTTCTAGTTATAACTACAAATAGAGTACAGTATTTCTAGTTCGAGTTATACAGTTGTCATCAAATTGAAGACATACACACACACACACACACACACACACACACACACACACCAGATAGCATTTTTAATTCAAATGCCGAGGACAATGTGTCCAGTCTTTGGGCAGACTATACATAACCAACAAGCCTATAGCTTTAACAGACAATTTAAGAGCCAGTACAATTGTTGGCCAACATTTTTGCTAACAGCTTCTATCCATTAGGACTAGATGGTAGGCTATGGGCCAGAGAGGTTAGAGCTTGGCCAGCATTTTTTAAGGTGCGTGTTGAAACCAGGGTAGAACGGCCTGGTACAGGATCAGTTGCTCCATACTGGCTTCATTCTCAGCATCAGCCTTTCTCCAGATGTGCCACGTGTTAGCGGGAGCCTTGGAGAAACAGCAGAGAAACACTGCACAACAGATGCAGCAGGCAAGACCGGGCTAAACTCAGGCTCCCTGCAACAAGGGCCAAGAACAAATATGGGGACGATATCGAGCCATGACGTGGCTAGGTTTTATTTGAGCCAGAGATGGTTGGGGTGGAAGAATGTGAGTCAGACAGGAAAAAGAACAATTTCTTTGATCTAGGTCAAGTGTGGATGAATCACAAAAAAAAAAAAGCCCTAGAATGGTCAATGAGATACAAAAGGTTAAAAAGACACAGCGGCTTTTAGAGGTGGTTAGTCAAATAGACAATATTTCTAATCCAAACAACCCACACTAGCCCCAGGGCCAACAGATCCATGACATGCAAACACACCTAGCTGGGGTAATGTGGTCGACTGATACATTGGTTTGCCCAATTAATGGTCACTGATTAGGTTTTATTAAGTCTGTGGAAAAGTGGTGGGGTGATTTCTGATCATTTGTATGAAGGCTCCATAGAGAAGTGAAGTTTTAGAGAAGTGAAGCGTTTTAGATATTCTAAACACTTGCCTTATGACACATTCATTAATAAGCATTATCCATGCTGCCATTACATTAATAACAATTCAATAACTATGACATTTAATAACTATGCTAAAGACTCGAGAGACTAGAGTTCTACCAAAGGGGGAAAGACCTCTATAGCTGTATCTAACATGGGAAAGTGCTACCGGCATTTCACTTAAGGTAACCTACAACCCTAGTTTAAATATGCCAGATAAAATGACAACCAAGGTTTCGAAGGTTTCTATGTGGTGCAGCAACCCACTACAGCCTATGATTAAGCGCAGTTGTTAGCATAGTGGCGTTTATGGCCCGGGTTCAGGTTCCAAATCTTACAGTGTCCTTAACAGTCATGACAGACAACAGCTCTGTGTTTCACTTTGTCTAGAGACTTTCTGATAGTGACTTTGCCAGCAGTTAGCTACCCAGTTGAGGAAGCTACCTTTGGCTTTTCCATCATCCTAAATATTATCATATTAATATATTATTGCATTAACCTTTAAAAATCCACTATAGTCTACTTCTATTGGGATGAAAGACTGCACCTAAAAAACTCAATATTCTCCCCCTTACACCCACATATACACACACCCCTCCATCCAATGACCAGCCCAGGCCCAAGGCCATCTCTATCCTGCTATCCCTCTGTTTTAACCTCCATCTATCCATCCCTCCCTCCACCCCTCTAAACCGGCCCGTCCCCAGATGCTAGAACAATACAGCAGTGTGCGTTTAGCCCAAGGTGTGGGAGGGCTGCACAGAGAGGCTCCCGGCCTCCTAACAATGCTCAGACAGATGAGGGAGAATAAAAAGAGAGATAGAGGGACTGGAAGAGGGGGACCGACTCAACTGACAAATTCCACAAGAAGTATTCTCCCTCTGGCCCCCACAACTGAACTCCCTCCCAACCCCAGCGACCCGTGGCCCCCCAATAAACATCCCATCTATCTCTCAGACACCAGACAGGGTTGGGTGTGTCCCTGTTCCCATTATGGAAGACTTCTAACTTCTAACGGTTATACTAAATGTTAGAAAAGTTCCCTGGAATTACAGGGTAAAAGTCCTTGAGATATAGCAGCAACCCCCAGCACACTCTTTCCTCACATTCAGTGACCAAAACAAATACAAATAATAAAATAAAATGACATAAGCACTAGACTGTCTAGAGAATTAGGCACAACAGCCCCTTTCTCAAAGGAGACCCACAGTTACCACAGCTGCCCTGGTGTGCCCAGACTACCAGGGCTAATCGAGTTAGCTTTAACCAATGCAACTGGGGCCTGACTAATGTCAGGAATGGGTGAACAGAGCAAGAACTCGCATTATTCCCTTTTAATGTACGGCTTCACAATGCAGCTTAGTTGAACATACACTGGTGTTAGTTATTTGGCCTGCACTAAATTCTACAGAACAGAATAACACCAACTATGTTTTGAACTTTGACCACAATACTGTATAGTAGCTTGTCCTCAGAGTTACCACAAAAAAGGGGGGATACATTTCTCATAATTAAAGGAGATCAAAACAGTATCACAGCAAAATCCAATATCTAGCCCCAAATTAAATTACACCAATATCAAAATCAAATTATGTCCAGTAAAGCAGCACTGGCTCTTTTTTGTTCTATATCTCTGTCCAACGTGACGGAAGGGACAGTTTAACTTCTTCAATCTGCTGCCCGGGGTCTTTGTTGCTAGGGCGTAACCATGCCAAGCCCCTAATCCCCTCCTACCTAACTCCTCACCAATTAGAGACGTGCAGAAGTTAGTGGATCACTCTAAGTCATTGTGATTAGTGAGCGTGTGTAGGAAGGGAAGGAACTAAATGTGGTAGAGCAATCCTCTTCACTCGCAACCTACAGTCAAATGGTGTCTCACTCTTAATTATACTGATAGCTCAGATAAAAATCACAATTTGGCTATATAGTTTGACAAGATTTAGTAAAGGATTTTTTTTAATATGGTGTAAAGGGAGGGCACCCTTTGACAGTGGATTACAAGGGCAGACCTACAAACCCTTGTTTATGAGAGGTTACCTAAGGAATATCTTAGAAATATTGCTTGCATTGCAAAATCACAATGATACTATACATGACTTATCTCTGTATGTCAACAGAGTTGCACACATTTATATCTAGGCTGAATGTTTTGTATTATAACAATGCATTATTCCTTTCCTGTCAATTACATTTTTATTATTAACTCCAGTTGGGAAATAATCAATCTTTATAAGCTTATTGTAACAATCTGTCAATGAGACACACAGGGTGAGGTCTAAATTACAAGATACGCCTCAAAGGTATAACCCTGGTGTCAACAATGAAATACATAGATGACTAGGTCAGGTGAAGCTGTGACATTCTGTTACTGACACTCTATTTCACTCATTGAGCTTATTCAAAAGATTGCCCGTGTGCCAGTTGTGCTTTCAGGCTAGAGGCAACATGATTTACTCCTCTCCCCTTGTCCAGCTGGGCAAGTGACACCAGCTATGGATTTTGGGGAGTCATTCTAGCACAATGCCTCTAATTTAGCTGCCCAAAGGGAGTAGGAAGAAATGCGCCAGAGGTCATCCGGGACTGCGAGACAACGAAATTGCATGTGAGGACAGGGGGGGGGGCTTGGGTAGGGGTGCGGTTCCCCAAAGGCTACGAAGGGTCGAGCCTTTGCCATTGTGTGACCTTTAGCAAGCTAGCAATCAAGTCAACTGCCGAGGAAACAAAAGGATTTGTTTTACCGCTAGTAACATTTAGAAAGCAGGCAAATATAGTAGCATTGGTTATGCAAACACTGTTCATTATGCATTCATGCCCGTGGGGTTGTAATGCAGGGATATAACTTATCCGTCAATATTTCACCAATCTAGGAGATGCCAATGAGAGTTGCTAGCAGGTGTCATATTTGGATAGCTAGCGGTTCTAGTTGGACAGGTGTGAACACAGGCAATGTTTTTATGTCAACTTAGTTGAGCAAATTCGTGTCACTCAAGGATACAGGTAGGTTTAGCAAAGCAGTAACGCAGCGACATGTCAACTGACATTCGCACAGCAACGGTTTTTGATTCCACTTAACGAACTGTCAAATATAAAAGCAAGCAGCTCAGCTGCTAACATTAAGCTAACGTTAGTTGTTAGCTGGGTTTAGCTGGCTAACATTAGCTAATTAGCTGGAAAGGGGATTGTGTGGCTAACAATATATTTCCGCATTCGCGATGGTATTAAAATCCTACCAAACTATATTTTATGTGTCAACAAACAAACAAAAATTGACATGACGTAGAAACTGGTTGACAGATCATTTAAAACTAAGTGAATAAAGAGATGTTTGAAAGCTTATGGGCTTTAGCTACCTGCTTGGTCGGATCATTCCTGCCGTGTTCAGTAGACAGGTGATGTCTCAGCAGCAAGGCCCGCTTGTAGTTGCGACTCCCTTTGACAAGCTCGTCGCTGTTTTTAGTGGCAATGTTGTGACACCAAGAGCACGACATTAGTCCTGTCTCTTGACAAAATTTAAGCCATGGAAACTCCTGCAACCATGAAGCATGGAATACTTGTTTTTGAAGCAGTGTTTGCGGTCTCATCTCTACCAACGATTTCCTGGAGCCCGCTTCGCCCGTGTTGTCCTCTGATCCCGTTGCTCCGCTCCCTGAGCCCGCACAGTCAGCACTGCTCGAACCGTTGCCCGCTGTACAGTTGCTCCCTTCCCTCGACTCGTCTTCCCCTTCCACCGAGCCGACGCGATCTTCGCTTTCTCCGGCTGCCGAACTGCCCGCTTCCGGGTCCTCTTCTTCCTCCGCCTCGGGTTCTGTACTATCGCTGACAGACCCAGCACCCTCGACTTGTCTCTGCGATGGCCCTTTAGCCCCCAGATCCCCGTCCTCTTCTTGATCTGGCCTATTCCCGTTCAAATGTCTGTCTTGACAGGCCGGGCCCTCCCAGCTGTTACTGTTACCCCCACCAAGACCACTGGAACTCGTTACAGCTAATCCACCACCTCGGAAAGCCAGCGACCTGCGGTTTCTCTCTCCGGACATTTTCTTAATATATTACAATGTTCACTTTCTCAACAGTATTTCCCCGTCAAATTTCTATTTTTGCAAAGCGTGTACGTTAAAATCCGAATGAAATGGACGGTCGTCGTTTTTCTCCGCTTTGGCCTCCCCGTGAGAGTATGTAGGTTATGCGGAAATAAATAAAGGTTTTAAACGCATAATGAATTTCAGGGTACTAGCTGCGTCCGCGCAGGCCCTGCAGAGGTCGAATGGCAACGACTTTCCCCATAATGCAACTCGACAAGAGAAGGGGGGCGGAGGGAGGGGGGTTCTTTTAAAGGAAGATGGGGGTGCTGTTGAACAGCAAGGGGTCTTTTGTGTTACAGGCTGCGCCCATTTAACGCATGCTTTTCATCTTGTGCTTTGCTTGTCCTCTCAACGCATAAATCCTTGTCTGCTTTCAGCCCCCTACCAAGCGGGGTTAGAGCCCTAACTTCGCGCAGACAAGTTACGACAATATCCGTGAACGTACCTTGATTATTTTAAATAGAACAGTACAACAAGTGGCCAGCAGGAGCACAACAAGGTGTAAGGTGAAATTATGTCCTTTTTTTTCTTTTCTAAATTATTATTATTTTCTTTTCGTTTTTTTCCTTTCGTCATTTTTTCATGTTTTACACAAGCCGTTTAGGTTGCATACATAAGGCATACAATATCCAAACTAGATATCCATCACACAGAACATTTTAAAAATAGTAAATCATATTACAGTCTAATAACTGAAAATAAAGTATAGATACAAATCACAGTGTGTGTATAAATTTTAACGTCAAGTTAATGAAATACCAGAACATATAATGAAGGTTTAAACATTAAAAGTAAATTCAACATTGTAAATCGTATTACAAACACAAAATATATTTCATTTTTTATTTAAATGTTGGATTTTAATACTGACGTGTTACCCAGCATTGCTAATAGATTTAAAATAAAAGCGTTCCCCAAACAGGCCTATATTTTTCATATGCATTTTTTGTTACCTTTCACAACAGCAGTACTGTACTTCCAGCAGGTGGCAGTCTTTAACGTAAACATTTCTCTCTCTCGCTCTCTCTCTCTCTCTCACGCACACACTCGTGTGTAATGCGTGACATTGTTGGGTGTTTAGTTTCAATACTGGCCTATTAAAGGCTTTGCACTCAGCGTGTGAACTGGAGTTAGGACTTTAGTAATCACAATGGGATAGACCCCTGCTATCATGTCTAAATTCACCAGTGGGCAATACTGCATGCCTCATATAATTTCCATGCCTCCATTTATAACTCTGAAGCACTGGTACGATTAAGATTGGCTTTTATTAATCCCTGTAGGGAAATGTAGACACTGTAGCAGTGGGAATAGGTACAATATAGGGTAGTGTAATGGTGCAAAGAGCTAAACAGTGCAAAAATGGCAAATTCCCCCCTAATTCCCCACTATATAGCCTATTGCAAGATGCTGCGAAGTGAGTTCCACCTTAAAAAAGTTAATGAGGAGTTAACTAAAAATCTACTATAGCCAATATACTGTAATTTAACATATTGCATCATTGCATTTATGTTATTCTGAAAAGGACACATTATTTTCCAAATATACATCGGCTCATACAAATATGAAAATTGCTCCCATATTCAGATAAAATGGAATTACTTGCAATATTGTGAACATAGCCTATGTGATTCTTATCCCATATCGAATTGTTATTTCTTTCAGACATGGTAGTGAATAAAACTAAACAGGTCACGACACGACAAGGATTCTTTTTAGGTAGTTTCTGTAAAGATATTAGATATCGTCTCTGACAATCTGCCAAGCAGACAATCAGTAGACCTCTAAAGGGTCAATATTCTACATACTTTCCCCCAATGGAGAACTCTAAAAGATGTTAAGGAACAGTCTCGCAGCTGCTCTCGCAGTTGTTTTGGTCGTCCAAAAATTGTTCCACGTGTTCCCGTCTGTTTACACTTCAACGTACTGACGTCACGGACGACCCCACCCCATAGCAAGCTGCCCGACAGCATGTACTGTAGAAGTGAACTGACTTAATTCAGCTGGAGTCAAGTGCAGAATCTACCAGCTTTGGACTTTAAAAAAATTGCACAAACGACCACCAGCCTGAGAATGGAGGATGCATATACAGATCAAGGTAATTCTAGCATACACGTTGAGGCTATTGCGTCTGAGAATCATTTCCCAAAAAAACAAAAAACGACTGCCTTCTGTTTAATCCAAGTTAGCAAGTTGGCTAACTCAGTATATTAGGATAACGACAACATATGTTGGTCGTAAAAAAATATATAGTAAAGTGTTAAAATTTGCGTGGCAACATTTCAACCCAAAGCACCTTTTTGGGAAAAGGCTTATAAAAAGCAGTGAATCGGTTATTAAAACAACACGGAAGTGTTTGTTTTTTCTCCTGAGGAAATCATTAAAATAATAATAAATTGACACTTAGTAAGTCTAAGCTGACAACTACCATATACTTGTATGATGATATACGGTAGAATTAGATGCATATGATTAAAGTCTTTTTATTAAGTTACGTGAGATTGGTGTTCTAAAACAGGAGGATAGGGCATAACAAAATATATTTTGAAATGTTTGATTTGCCCTACCACCCCGAATAGCTTACAGTAATGGCATGTTTTTAGTGACGCTATATAGCCTACATTAATATCTGATGCCATAGCAAACTCCGAGGGAGGGCTAGGTGGTTGTCACTGTGGCCTACAGTAGGCTAACAAAGGTCAAGCACATGCTGTGTGGGCCTGCCTTGCAGTGTGTTCTCTCAATTGGAGAGAGTATGTAAGAATATTAGCTGCAGGTAGTTGTGAATTCATGTGTTTCCTCTCCAATACCTGTACTTCTCTGCCCTGCTAGGAACCATCTGCTATTCTCTTCCTCTATACCTGCTGCTTACCTGCCCTCCCCATCTACAAATTCGTCTATTTTAAGGATTAGCTGCCTTTCCCCTGCCTTGCTTTTTCAGATGATCAATGTGCTTGGTTACATTTTTGTTTCACCAGATATACAAACACCATTTTTGAACCTATTTTAGCAATTTAGCAATGCGTTATTATTACTCTTTCTAATACCACGCACAAACTAGCTCCACTTTAGTACCACTTTTATTTCTGCATTGGATAACTGTGTACATTATGTGCAAAACAAGCAACACAGGTTTGTTCGTACATCCCCTTGGTTTTAGAGAGGTATTTATGACCATATTTGTTGTATTTTCTTCTTTTGTTTAAGGTTCTAAAACCTTGTGAAAGTAAGCAGTAATCAGATAGACTTTGTACATTAACCGTGTAAATTTGTTGGCAGAGACGTACTGTAGCTTGTTGTTACTGCATTATGTTCATCACCGTTGACAATTACATGCATCTGCAGTATCCTACCGAGCCAGATTTAAGATGTCCAGTGATTTATCCCCCCAATCAACAAAAGCTAATTTCAGAGCCATACATTTATGTCAAACTGTATCTAATGAGAATGGTTATCTGTTGCCGTTAGTGTCTCAGGTGTCTGACACAATGGACTAAAAAGCAGACTTGTTCACCTGAATTATCAGAATAGCACCAGTATCTAGAGTGTACTGGCCGATGCTACTGGATTTTGTCTGTACTCTGTATGTGCTCAGATGAGCTTCTTGATCAGTTATGACAAACCTCAATTTCAGTGACTAGTTTTGCTTGAAGGGGAAGCTCTTTCATTTGGTGCTTCTGTTCTAAAAAAGCTAAAGCTTTCATACTTTCATAGTCGACTTACAGTAGGCCTATGTAACGTCTCAATTTCATGCACATCGGCCCACTGAAATTGTCTGATTTACGAAGAATGTTCTGTGTTGGGGAATAAAGTTATGAGCTCCATGGTTTTCAACATATAGCCTAAGTAATGTCTGTCATTGGGTGGATGGACAATACCTGTCAGTAGGACAAAATTATTGTTGGTTTTGGTCTTTTCGTAAAGGTTATTTTAAAAATTCTAGAAAAATACAGAATTTTTATTTAATTGAAGTAGCCCAGCCTTCAGTAGAAATCTCAGACAGGTCAGATTTCTCAAGCTATGTTGTTTTCGCTATTAAATTGTCTAATGAGGTTTATCCTTGCTAAGGGGTTGCCAAAGTTGGTGTTATTAGATTTTGAGAAGGCACAACTGGTTACAGTCAGCTGCGCCGACTTTTGAGGAAGTTTTACAGAGTGACCTTCCCAAGCTAATGAGTGGAGCAGGACTCTGTTTTAGATAGGGACTCAGCCTCCGTAGAAGGCCGGGCTTTCATATCAAGACTGTTTTAGAGTGTGACAAAAACTAGGCTACTTTTCACATTGGGCTATTGTAGCCTTTGGCAATAGACCTTTTTCACAGTGCTACAGGAAGTGAGGTAAACCTTCTTCCTGTCTAGCCTGGAAACAGGGGAAACACATTTTAATACGTTTTAATAGTTGATTTTCCTTGTTTACAGGCTGTACTAACCTCGCTACTTTTTCACAGTGACCTATACAGTAGGTCACTGTGAAAAAGGTATATTAGTATTAGGCTACAATAGCCCATATCACCAAGATTTATACAATCATGATGGCGGTAGAAATGTTACATGATGGGAGAGAGTTACAAACGGTGTAGCCAAAGCATTGCAAAATAAACCCACATTGCAAGGGTTGTGGTACAGGCGTTGTACTGAGGAGAATTTTAATTTAGTTAGGCTGTTTTACATACCAGGTTGGGTTATACAGAGCATGTACATCATTATAAACATAGCTCACCATAAATAAAGTTGTTCTGAGCGTTAGCTTTGGTTGAAAAAAGAAATGTACAAACCTAAAGGTGTATACTTAGCCTTACCTTTTTAAAACAAGGCATTTTCCAGGCCCATTGAAGTAGAATTTATAGGCCTATATCGCAAACCGAAAACTGCATTCCCCCTTGCACACACCTGCTTTACTTCATCAGACAAGGTGTCAGACAAGGTGTCTGCCCATACACGTTCACACATGAATTTTATTAGTGCAAGCAATGCAAATAGTAATGCGTTTGAGTGGCGCAGTCTTTCCCTTTTGTGCACAGCATAACCTTTACATTAATCATTATGGTGTTGGTTCTGATACCTTGTCAAATAGTGATTTTCTGTTTTAGGTTAGGTGTAGCCTAAAACCAGGGTGGGTCTGTGTTACGAATCCACAAGCAGTGCTTTTGTGGAGCTACCCATACTGTCTTTTCACACTTTGGACATTATTGTATTGCTTATAGGTTCACTATTCCTCTCATGTTCAGTCCTAATTTTTTTTTTTGTATTTAGCCAGTTAATTCCCCTTTCATTTTCAAGATATAGTATTGATATTCTGGCGTTTTTAGAAGTGCTGTCCTACAACATAACATATTCTTTGCTTCTGATTAAATCAACACAATAGGTTTACAATCCAACAATGTCTCACGAGAATCCAAGGTTAAAATGAGGAATTGTTCTCAATGACAGAGGAAGTTTGGTAAAGAATGTGTTCTTTATTGATATGCATAAAGGGGGCACTGTCCTGCTAAAACTTGATGTTTTTTTTAATCCAATTGTATTTTTGTATTCTATATTTAGACCTTGCATTATATATTTAGAAATTTTTCCATTCTATTCATCATTACTGTGATGACCTTTACTCGTACTGTACAATAATAAACAAGTCCAACAAAAAATCAACTCAAATCAGCACTCCACAATAAAACTGAACTAATTCTAAACATGTTGGTGTTATATTATTGGGGGAAAAATGTAGTGTATATCATTAAATATTATTTATATATATATATTCTTTTCCTTGATCTGTCTTGACCGACTATTGCAGGAAGCTCTGGGAGCTCTGTGGAAGACACCTTTGGGTAGAAAATTGAGCCCTCACTGTGAAATGTAGCAAACCTGGTTTGCTCTAAGGATAGAATACTTGTTGAACAATAAAAAAAACACTGTCACTAATACTACACAATAATATGTAATACTAAAACAAAGTTTTGTCTAAATTTACAAATATTATAGTAAAATATATTCATGGAGTAAAATGTTAATGGGCGTTAAAATGTCCACTGTGGGTTTTTGTTGTCAGATGTTGTGTTTGAGCGAGATTAACGGTAATGCCTTTTACTCGGCAGCTGTTGAAATTCCTGTATGTATAATTGAATGTATTCTTTAAATATACTATTTTTCTAAAATCATTTACAGAAAGCTAACTGATTCAAGACTTGTCCCTGAACCAGACCTAAATTAAAGCCTAATTTACGAAAATGGCACAATAAGCAGGGCGGAACCTTACTCTTGCTGTCAGAAAATACCTTTTATTAAGATTTAAGACAATTGTTCACCTCTCTTCTTGCTGTTTACCCATGATACTTATCAGCAGGAACTTTATCGGCACGCTTGCTGCAACCATCATGTCCCATGATTCTCGTTTCAAGGCTCATCATGTGACAGGGTGTGCCTTGAATAATCTGCTAATTTATCCCACGCTGTGCTTTATTAACCACTTGGGAAAAAGGTTTGTTTGTTTCCAGTTACAGTTACCCAGTTGATTTCTGGGGTGGGGAGGGAGAGAGGGAGAGAGAGAACAAACTAGTCAGTTAACCATACATCAACCAAGACTAGTATATGTGATATATATATTTGCCTGGTCATGAAACCACTTACGAAACCAACTTTTTGCACTGCTTTTTTTTCTTGTATTCTAAATATGTTACATGGACAAGTTGTCATGCCTGATAGGTTACGTCTGACATCAACTAGTCTGTAAAGCATCAGTCACTACAACAATATAAAGGAGTTATGCAACAATAATAAGAAACAAATGCATGTCTGGGCAAACAGTTTCTCTTAAACAAGGGATTTTGTGGCATTTGGAGGCACGCCACTAGATGTCCTGAGGTATTATGCATGTATACACTATGGATATACCCTGCCCAAAATCAGGTTTTAAAAGACTTATGAAATTGTGCAAACCTAAACACTAGTACTTTAAGCGATCACATTAATGGTTGCCCTATAATTCCATTGCTAGACTATGTGCCCATGTAAGTATGTCTGTGCCTTCCAGTGAGGATGGGTGTGTCAGACCGGGTGAGATTTCTCAAACAAATGATCCTTTGGCAGCCAGCCACCAAAGGACAAACCTCCAGGTTGTAGCATCCTGTTCACTTACTGCAGAGATAAGGGAGATGGCAAGGTTTTTATTTTTGTAATTTATTTTGTCCTTGCTTTATGTGTGTGTGTGTGTGTGCGTGTGCCTGCAGGCATTTTGCAGTGTCTTTGTGTGCATTCACGAGTGTGCACATGTCCCATATAAAGTGGAACTCGCTATGCAGAGGCTTCTTATAGCAAGTTACTGTTGTTTTCTAAGAAACTACACATGACACAGCAGCACATTAGGTTTCTATTTGTGGTCTACTTGCTGTAGTGGGCAAAAACCTGTTTATGAATCCAAAAAAGATGCATTTATATGGTTTTTCTTTTTTATAACTAATTCCCTCTGCCATGGGCAGAGTGACAAATTGACTACAATGATGGCATCCATCTGGTGTTTGACAGTTTAATCAGTATATTACGTGCCCTAGTGGTTAAACAGACTGCCTATAAATTGTGTCTCCATGTTGGTTTCCATATGGTGGCGAGTGTTCCACCTGCTTGCGAGTCCTTGAGCAAGACATGAAATCCCTACCAGCTTTCAGTGGCGGTGTTCTGTTCTCTAATCTGTTCTATGAATATTTTATTTACAATGTCGGGCTAAATATTCTGGTTTCAGGAGTGTTATTTGCAACATTTAGCCTTCACTGCAGCCTTGAACATACCAGTAGTTGCTACAGTATTAAGATGATTAGGAAACAACCCTGAACAAAATTATGCATAGTCTGTTATTGTGCAACGTAGATTCCTGCCTGTCTTTTCAGCAGGCTAGCATTAACATGCCTAAATAAATGCTAAAGATGTGATTAGGGCTGGGTGGTATGGCCTAAGATTTATATCACGGTACTGGTATGTATCACAGTATATTTGTTTTTCTTTAAAGTTCAATAGAAATGCTTCTGAAGGGGTAAAGCACTGGTATTGCAACTGCATGGCAGCTCTTACTGTACTCTTAACTGTATTACTAGTACATATTAGTACAGAAAACATCTATTGTACAAAACTGCAATAATAGAAAACAAAACCTTTTCTCAAGTAACTTCTATCTCTGAAAAATAGAGTATTAGGGCTACATTGTAGAAAAAAATATCTGAGAATAAAGTCGTAATATTACGAAAAAAACTCGAAGTATTATGACAATAAAGTCGAATTCTACAATGTGGCCCTAATACTCCATCGTGGAAAAACACTTTTTCATTAAATACAATAAAATCAAGCTGCACAAAGGCTCGCAGTATGGGGAAAAAAATTTGGTGGCCACAGGGGGTCACTTGCATGGAATTTTGGTGGCCACCGCGTAACTTTTTGTGGCCGCCGAGCCATTGTTAATGTCGAACCCTGTAAGGTCTAAACAGAAATAGCCGACACCAACATATGTGCCCAATTTGCAATGTGGCGTACAACACTATGCTTTTTGCCGTATATAGGGAGGCATGGCCGTTATTCTCTCCAGCAGACTACATTGTGGCTTAGTTAGTGTTCCAAGCATATACAAATCTTTCTTTCCACCAAATCTCTTATTTACACCAATATTGTGCTTGTGAAACAGTTCGTGCCAATAGAAAAACTATTTATAAAAGATCGCTAAAGTTCGCTGTCTGCTGCCACTGTGAGGGCTCTACCAGTCGGCATGGTATAGTCAAAACCGATACCGTAGGGCAAATTTAGTGTACTTTCTATACGGTTTATATCGTCCATCCCTAGATGTAATGGATGAAAGGATTTAAGTTTGTGTGTGTGGCACAGTATACCAGATAATAGATTCATATATCCACACCAATATGTAAGAGCGCCTGTGTTCTGTTTTCTAACTGTAACTGTATATTGTAGTTAACACATGCCTTCTCCCAAAACACACACACACACACACACACACAACCCAGCATAGCCCCTGGCATGCTCTCTCGTCCATTCTAGCTGACTAGCATCAGCGCTGCTCTAAAATGGACTGGCCACTCTGGATTAGTGCTGCACTGTAATCTGGGACACTGCAGATTACACTTTTTATCTCATGGGCCTTATCTCACTCACACACACACACCCAGGTCACATAACCATTGTACACAAATGGGACTTCTTTCTCTTTTATTACAGCGAGATGAATGGCAGAAAAGGGAGGGAGGGATTAACAAGGGTCACAAACGCACAAAACAGTTGAAACTGGCGTCTGGCCACAGTCGACGCCATGCTCCGCTTTTTAATGCTTGTTCTATTACTTATTACTGAAACTATACCAGTATGTGAAGGATGGACTGACTACTGGAGCAACTTTTAGGATTACTCTGGGGACGTGTCTGTGTGTGTGTGTGTGTGTGAGAGTGGCAGTTATGTATGCAATAGCGTCAGGGGACAGGTAACTTATTAACAGCCCAAAAGGAAGCAATTCGGTGTAAAAGCCCCGGGCCTGTTGGACATGTGAGACCCTGCTGTGGAAACGGAGAGTGTGAGAGAGAGAGACACACACACAGGCCACCACTGGGGACAGCAGTGCAGTAAACAAGAGGACTCAGTGGCCGCTAGCACGCGCTCATATCACATGAAGACAATTTAGCTCTGTTAGCTTGGGTAGCTGCTGGGGAGCGCTGCCGGTAGCCTCTCCAGCTAGCGCTGAGCCTGGAGCTGGGTTATGGAGCCCCTGGAGGAATACCACTCCCCGTTTGACTTCGAACAAGGAGTGAACACCAGCTACCTGTACCTGTCCCCTGCATACAGCGACACGCCGCCCGACTCACCGGCAGTCAAGAGCAGAGGTACAGTAATAGGAAGTGTGTGTGTGTGTGTGTGTGTGTGTGTGTGTGTGTGTGTGTGTGTGTGTGTGTGTGAGAGAGTGAGTGAAAGAACAGTTTTTTTCGCGTGGAGTTATGCTGAATGCTATAGGTGTAAGCATTGCACTGTAAAAGGTGTGTATGTGTGAAAGGGAAGAGAGCCCTGAATGGTTTATGAGAAGTGAAACAATAGAGAAGGGTTGCTTATTTTAGTGATGCACGTGATTTGGTCAGTTTTACTAAATCTGAATTTCATTTATCAATCTAGCTACAAAAGTTTTTCTAGATTTAATTTTCACTTTTATTTTTTGGTAGTGTTTACAATACTTCTTTTGTTGGGTGCATCTCATTCATTGTCTTAAACAAACCTCATGTCTAGTCATTTGAATGGTTGAATTGCTTGAACATAATTGAAGTGAAAGATATTTAATTATCCTTTTTACTTTTTTACTCCTTACTATAAAATATTTATTTTAATTAAGTTAAATATAGCACATTGCCTAATGCCTCGTTTTACTGGCCTTAGCTGGATACTTGTCAGGACCACATGCTGGTGTCAACTGAGGCCAACTGTTTGTTACTATGGTCACTTAAATTCTGTTCAATGTCTATCTGATTTAAATGATTGACCTTAAAGAAAAAGCTATTGTAACCATAGGAAAAAGTGTAACCACCCACTGACATGTAGACAACTACTCAGTGAAGTTAATACATCCACATCCACATGCAGCTGGCGGATTCCAGTCATTGGTTACAAATAACAAAACAAAAATATAGCTGTAATGCAATCACTGACCCAAATGATTAAATTACACAAGTCCACTGGATATTAACAACTGCATTACAAAACAAGCTAATTATGGTTTGGGCAGGCAGTTAGACAAGTCCTTTATGATTATGGTCTTTCTAGACATGGCTCATTAAACTCCTAGCCCTTTGGCTAGGCTAGGCAAAATGAGTCATTAAAACTTTGACATTCACGCAGAGTTGCATACTGTAAAAGAATACATCTAGACTTGGTAGAGCCGTAATGGCAGGTACTGTTGTTATGCATTCAAATGGTGCCGGCCATCCATAATTCCATCCTTCCAACCGTCAACGCCCATTCATAGGTACACAAACGAACCAGAGCGCTGAAGCAATGAGGGTTCAGGTGTGAAACTACAGAACCTGTTACTGTCAACCGCAAGGTACTGTAAGAAGTCTTCACAGGCCAGCTATGTTCTATAATAGAGCACCTACTGTGCTAGAACAGAGGTTCTTCAGGGAAGGTGTCCATTACACCAGCCTGGCACTGTCAGCAAATGTGTTTTTGTGTGGGTGGATGCAGCACCTCCAGCAAAAAATCCACCTTTTTTGATTTGCGTTTTATGTCTTTGTTCTACTTAGAAGTAATTTAATTCCACTGCCCACCCCATTTGCATTGAAACCAGGTTAGGAATGCTTTTAAAGTATCGGAAGGCGGTGAAGAGAGGATGCATGGCATGCGAAATAATGTGCGATGAAACACAGTGAAAAGTATGGTATTTTACTTTAGAGAAATAGTTTGACATGGAAACAAGTTATTTTATTAGCGTTCTGCATTAGCCTATATTTACTAGTAATGAAATATTACATTATTTTGGATTAGTAGTTTATCATTTATAATGTAAAGGTATTCATAAAAATGAGAAAACTCAAAATAACTCGAGTTTATTCTTCAAAGCAGCATGTCAAAACAATTATTTTTTTTAAATTCTTAACTGATTTTGTTGGTATGTTATGCAAGAACGTAAATTAGTATAAACTTAAATCCTAATTTTCCTATCCTGTTTTGAATGCCTTTTAAATTAAAAATGTGATTAAACTTGCCTTGGTGATTGCTGTAATTGTACGTTTTGTATGTGAAATTTAAAGTCGCTGGAACTTTACGTCCTGGGCCTAATCATACACTTCTTGTTGATATGTCCAGCACGTTTGCATATTACTGGGTGTGTCTCCTGGGTGTGCAAACGGTCTATTGTAAAAACAGCAACCAGTCAAACCTAAAAAGATATGTTAATTCATCAGGGCGAATAGACAAATATATGTATTAAATTGTAATGTTGCTTTATATGGCTATTTCCATAAAGTGATTTGTATAAGATGAAATGGATGCCAGAGGGATTTTCCTTATTAAGATTCAGACTTTGGTCACATATCACATGGTATTGTTTAGCTTTATGTACCACGCTGTAGCCTATATGACCTATACTAGGCTATATTTTAATCAGGATTGTATCCCTTTATCTTGTTTTCATGTTGTTCTTCGCCCTGCGGAGCTCTGTGCATTAATATATTCTTAACACTGTGAAGTCACGTCTCCAGCTAATTCTTTTTATCCCCCAACCCTCTAGTGTTTTCTCCTATTTTTCTCCTATTTTAATAATTTTTCCTTCTATTTCATTTTATTGTAGCTTTCAGTGAAACGGGTAGGGCTAGAATTTATGAAGTGGGCAAAAAAAGAATTCAGACATGGATGTCTCCATCTAGAAGTTTCTCTCTATTATTGATGTACAGCACTGTATAGTGCTGCTCCCAGTGGCCATGGCCCTGTTGGAGACTGGCACAAATCATAGATGGATGTGTGTATGGTGCACTTGTACAGTGTATATACAGTATGTGTATGTGGGCCTAAGAAAGAGAGCGCCTTGTGTGTTTCCTGTGGCTGTTAGATGATCAACCTTACTTGCAGTGTTGCTAGACTAGTATTATGTATTAACATACATAAAAATGAATATATATTCCATTAAATAATCCATGTAGCGTAGGTCCCCTTGACATGAAGGTCTCCATATTAGCATATAAGGTTAGCATAAGGTTAGCATTGGCTCAGCTGCCTGTATGCCAGTAGGTGTCAGTATACAGTGCCAGCTTTGTGGACCTTTTAACTGTAAACACAGTAACTAGGAAGATTGACATTCAAATTAAGAATAAAATCTCTCAACATACCTTTACACTCATTGCATCAAAATATAGGCTAGAATGGGGTCCAAAAAAAAAAGATTGAATGAACTTTTTAATTTTCCTACTGCTACTGTCTTCCATTAGAAACCAACTATTTACTACTACTACTATACCTACTGTAACTCGCATTTAATTTTCCTCTCCCTCCATCCGGCCTCTTTCTAGGTTCCCAGCAGCCTCCGGACTCTCGCCCAGAAGTGGGCGAGGATGCGGTGACGGCGGTCCAGCCCCCCGCTGTCGTTCCCGACATGACTGAGGAGGAGCGGGAGGAGCTGCAAGTTGAGCTATCCAAGGTCAGGCGGAGGGGTGGGCTCAGAGGTCAGGGTTCAGATGGTCAGGCTCTGATGCAGGAAGTAGTTCCATAAGATCTGATGACAGTTGTCACTAGTGGCATCACACTCCAATCACTATATGCCACTAATATAGAGCAACAGTGTATATTTAATAAAGTGGGAAAAAACATCTAAAAGTATCTCAAATATCTTGTGACATCCCCTTCTTCAATACTCCACACATTTAAGTTATGAAGGATCAATGGAGGAGGAGGGCCGTGTTAATCTTATGTGGATCTGTGTACAATAGAAAGACAATACTATATAGAAAGACAATACTATACTATATATATATATATACACATATACATACACACACACACACAGTATATATATTTTGTGTGTGTTTAGGTGGAGGAGGAGATCCAGACTTTGTCTCAGGTGCTAGCTGCCAAGGAGAGGCAGCTAGCGGACATTAAGAGCAAGCTGGGGATCACGCCGCTTAACGAGCTCAAGCAGAACATCACCAAGAGCTGGCAGGAGGTCACCACATCTACTGCGTACGTACCTGTTTGACCCGGCACAGCAGGCCGGCCGCCCGGCGCGTTTTCTTGAGCCAGTTTTAGAACAGCAAAGCACATGTTAAATTTACATTTTCAAAACAAAATAAATCAAATAAATAAATAATATTAAATAAAACCTTGAAAAACATTGAATTACTATTCAGTATAATATGACAAATTTATGATGTAAATTAATATATAATAATAATAAATTTAACATTTGAGAAACTATATTAAATCATATTGTCAAAGAGAAGCCCCTATTCCTAGCAGCTATAGTTATTATAATTCCTAATTATGCTCCACCCTTACTCCGTGTGTGATTTGCTTGTTCCCCCCCCCCATTTTATCTTAGTCGGATCCTAACTAATCTGCATGTCTCCCGTCACCTATAGCTATAGGAGGACATCAGAGACATTGTCCCAGGCCAGTCTGAAGGCCACAGCAGCCTTCTCCAGCATGGGCTCAGCCATCAGCAAGAAGCTAGAGGACGTCAGGTGAGATTTTGCAAAGAAGGTAAATTTTAGGCTTTCCCGATAGCGTAATAAAAGGCATGTTTAACAGCATTTCTCCACAGCAGAAAATCACAGATAATAAATAACTCTTTCTGATGAGATAAGATTTTATGTTGCGTCAATATGCATTAAGCATATTTACAAACTTTTCTTTTTATGTCTCCGCCCTGGTGACAGCCGTGGCCGGGGAGGGGGTTGTCTGTCCGTCCATCCGTCTGTCCTATTCTTGTAAACGCGATACCTCAAGAACGCCTTGCGGGAATTATTCAAATTTGGTACAAACGTTCACTTGGACTGATGAACTGATTTAGATTTTGGTGGTCAAAGGTCAAGGTCGCTGTGACCTCATGTATGTCCCATTCTTGTGAATGCAATGTCTCAAGAACGCCTTGAGGGACTTTCTTTACATTTAAAAATGAATGTAGACTGAAACTGACCTTGCTCGCGGAGGCATACAACCGCAGGGCGGTAATTCTAGTCAAATAGAAAATAGTACGAAATTAGGCATGGGTTAGACAAGGCACAGAACAAGGTCAAAACTATTCTTATTTTGATAACTCAAGTGCTCAAAATTATCCAGCAGTTGACAGAAAAAAAAATGTAAGCCTGAAAATGTAAATTGAATTTGTTAAACTAGCAAAACTCTTAAGCTTCTAATAAGATTCACATGTACTTTTACAGAGGATTTGTCATAGAAGATATCTTCAGGCTATTTCCCTTTTACTTACTGCTATTATTAATCTTCTTAGAAACACACCCATATTTCTAAGCCCCAAGGAAATTTTAACACACTTGTCTGCTGTCATCTAGGATTAACACCTTCTAACCTGCTATATAAATGTATTGTTTTAAAATCTTCTTAGGAAAATCCAATGAGATGTTGTCTATCCTAGCTCAAGGTGCTTTTTAGCAAGGAACCTAACCTTCAGCTCTACTCTCCACTGCTCAGTGTGTTAAGTCTGATTTTTCAATTGGCTCTAATTTTGAATACGTAAATTTCTATTAGAATGGTAAGGATTTAATAAAATTCCCTCCTATCTGAAATACATCCCCAGATCCTAATCTCTCCTCTACTGTAGGCCTACCTGTTCATCCCTCCCTTCTTTGGGATACCAGACTCAAAAAAAGATTATTAGGACCCCAAAGATGCAGTATGCTGAGAAATGCATGTAGGCCTACTAGTGGAGACATATAGTGTTGGGGGATTGACTATGGTGGAGAGAGAGTGAGATTCCCAAAATATATGGAATTAGCATATTATCCAGTGGTAATAGCACATATCATATTTTGTTAATAATCAATAATAATGGGATAAAGGAGGATTTAAAGGATTAATCCATTTGATGGAATAATTGTAATTAACAGAATAGATGGCTGTGTGTGTCTGTTGTCTTTTGCTTTATTAACACCTTTGCTAGCAGCTCGTAGTAATTCTGCTAAGCTAACTGCTAACACCTCTCTCCTATCCTTAATGCGGCGGGATAGCATACGTTCACTACAGCACTCAGCTAGCATGCCTGTGATAAGGTAAGGCTGCATTAAGTGTGTTCTTGAGTCAGTTTGGCTAATGGGAGATGGAACTGCAATTGTGAATAGAAAAAACCCAGTATGGATCCATATTAGATATCCATACAGATACAGCCCATAGTTCGGAAGAGGTTGTTTTTTTCCCTCACAGCCTAAGAGACAATAGACCATTGTGACTTATATGTTGCTTGACAATTTATATAGATATAGACAATTTATATAAGTTTGCTATTAGCTACCACTGGCAAGACTTCACCTGTATCTGGATGCGGAAGTAAAATGTTTTGTGTAGCTATAGACTTCCGAATTTCGATATAGGCCTATATTAATGATTATACTGTAAAATGTACACATTATACACACAAACAGCAACTTTGTCCCACATGCTCGAAAAGAGGAAATATTTTACAATGGGAAGAGGAAATATTTTTTGTTTCTCCGAGCATTATTACAGGTTCCCATTATTACAATTAATATGGCTAGCAGGTAGCAAGGTTCTTTTTTTCAAAATAATTTGATTAAAAAAAAAAAGAAATAAATATCTGCATGTATCATGATCAATATTTTATTAATTGAATAGCTTGAGAAAACATTTTTTGTGGTTCCTCACACCTTGTGCTACACCCTGGATAGTTTCTTCATAGAAATGGGACACAAACGGCTCTCATGAATGCCTTATCAGCAAGACAGAATGAAACGGGGTCACTTTGGAAGATGCTCCATTGTTAAATGCAAATATCCTATTACATTACCTCTAAAGGCGAGATTACAAGGAGAATGTTCTACAGTTCTGCTTTCAGTAAAGCTGTTGTGTTCGTGTTTGGCTAAACCCCGTAGCAATGTAACGTCACCACTCACCTGACATATCTCTTGCTCTTACAGGAATGCTCCCTCTTTCAAGACCATTGGAGAAAAAGTGGGGAATCTTAAGGTAATGGAATACAATTTATATAAAAAATGGTATTATGTTATTAATGCATACACTTAAATTTATATCTATTTTCTTTTTCAATCTTCATTGGCTTCCATTGTAATTCAACTCATATCTGTGACACTTGTCAAATCCTGGTAGACTAACGCACTGCAAATATGAAAGACGATCCTTTCGAAAACGCGCACACACAGGAAACACTTCGATCAGTGGGGTAGTTGTAGTTGAAGAAAAATTATACATTTGTGTAATTGAATACAACCACCAAAAACTGTTATCTGAGAATGTCAATGTGTACATGGGCGGGGCGATGTAAATATTTTACTCTGAAGCCTGAAATCCTTTGGTCTTTAGCAAACCAATGAAATATATTCATCTGGCAGGATGATTTGCTCACTAGGCTAATTCACTTGTAACCCATCACTGCTTTAATCTCAGTATTTATATTTTTAGCAAGGCTCTTCTCAATTACTGTGAATATCTATGTCTTTGTCACATAGCCACTACAGATTGTTGCTTTAAAATGATCCATCATGAGCTAAGTTTTAGTTTCAAAAAAAGATGCTACTACACTGCAAAAAAGTCAAAAGTTGTTTGTAGTAGCTTTAAATTCTACAGATTTGCTTTTATTCAGTTGCCCTTAATTTACTCATTTAATTGATTTATTTAATTTCATGAATCTTGCTTTTTCCATGTAGTCCATCATGTGTCTTTAGCAAATTAGATATTGATAAAATGTTTTACTATCCCTTATGTTTCTAGCAGACCAAGATCAGTCCACCGCCATCAAACAGTAACTATGGCAACCAGGACAATGACAGCCCAGCCTCTGATCCTGTGCATAGCCAATCCGACATGCCCATCCAGGAACCGCCAATCCACTGAGACCTACTTCACCCCCCACCCCCTTAACCTTTTCACCTCTAAACCCTTAAAGCCCTTATTGGAAACAGCTGACTTCTCTCTGCCTTCCTTGATCCAATTGTCTGGTCCTTTTGTCTGACGTGTGCTCACTTGTTAACCCATGTGGAATTGAAAGCTTGGGGCTGGGGGGTATGGTGTCTCATGCCAATCATAAGGCTTTGAGTCTATTGTGACAGGGGGGTAAAAACACGCCATAGCACAATCCAAAAAGAACTGAGATGCAAGTTTTTGGCTCGCACGTTCTGCCTTCTCCTACATTTATTCCCACTAACTAGCAAAGCACCGCACAAAACGATGCCAAAAACATGCTGTTTTTTCCACTTTATTAAATTAAATGAGGATGTGTCATTGGCTTTAATGCTTTAGTAAACATTTCTAATGAATAACTGTTTTTTATAGGCTTACAGAGAACAGAAAAGACTTTCCACTTAGAGTGTCTTTCTTTTTAAATGAGACATTAGGAGGTCCAATTTGGCCAATTTCTTAACACTGGGTGTTAGCAGCAGGCATTAACAAAAACAAAAAAAAACTACACAAATCTATCTTAGATGGAATGAACTTTTTCCATTGTAAATGGAAAGGATGATTGCCAAGCTAACATAGTTTCAGGAACATGTATAAAATGAGCAGAAATGCCACAAACACACAGTAAAGGTGTGTTAACACACAGCTAAGAGTGTCATAAATGGGTTTTAGAAAGCCAAAGTCAATATTTTAACGCTTGCCAATTGTTAACACCTATTCCACCTTCCGCTGCAGAATACAGAAAATTACACTGGGTGTTATTTTGCATACTGATTATGAATAATGTTATCATACATTAGCGACTAGCGTAGCTTTACAGTGTTTACCTACAGTGTGCAATTTATAAATCACATTAACCATGGGTAATTTTGGTTTATTTTCTAAATACATAAAATGTTTGAGTGGAGTGGATGATGAGCAGTAGTGATTAAGCCTTTTTTAGTTAAAGACATGTATATTGTGTTGCTTTTAATAAATAGCATCAAATCAAGTATACATTGACTGTAATACAATTTTAGATGATTCCAAGAGGAGCTAACTAAGAGGAGCAAAGAGAAGGCAAACGGTACAATGTCAAAGCTTCAACTTAGACATTAGATGGCTTGTACAAGGGTTCCCCTACTGGTGGACTACTAACCTGTCAATCAAATTGTTGGTCCACTGTCCCAACATGATTTTTCTTACCTGTTTCATGCCTACATCACATGCATACTTCCAAACACTAAATCTATATTAACCTTATTAATTGTATACAGTACCTCTAACCTGAAACTTAACCGGATCAGAAGTTTATGGCCTTGGCTTAACCAAAATGTAACCAGGAAATGCCAGAAACCCGCTAGGAGAAAAGGTTGAGCTGTATGAATTGTACCACGACAAGAAAAAACAATAATAGCAAGTAATCTGCCATTACTATCACGCTTTTTCTATTGCTGTACAGCAACCGTTGCTATTCTGAGTTTTGGCTACAGTGATTAAGACAGTGGCCTCCTGTCCTCGTAACCTGTCAACGTTGAACTACAAAATAAAGATGGATTATTATAAGTTTATTTTTCTGACATGAAGATTCTATCTATATGTAGTCTAGTCATGAGGCGTGTATGATTTGTTTGGTCCCAAAACGGAACACTGAAGTTAATTATAGCGAACAAATGCTTTTCAAGAAACGATCTGTTGGAATATCTACCCTGTAAGGGAAGGAATGAGTAACAGAATATCCCATTTAATGGGGAATTTCTTAAATTATAAATGACGTGATTTTTACCCTTGATAATGAAACGTCATGCTGTAGGCTGCACCTCTTGATTCAAAATCCAAAATGGGTCTGTATGTGCAGTACACCTTACGAACGCAAGAGGGCATCCGAGCACAGAATCGGACCCTCTGAGTGACAGCTTTATTTCTAACAAACAATGGCAGACTGCCTGAGGCTGCTGACTGTTGCATTGACTCGTGGTTATGAATGGTGAAAGTCACAAGTCTATATGAGCTGTGACGCAGCTGAGGTTTTTTTTTTACTCTGTGAAAAAAACATTATGAAAGGGAAGTCTTGTGTTCAATGTGTACCTAATTTCTGCCCCTCTTACGCTCATATTTCTTCCTAATCACAGCATTTCTTAAAAAGGCAGAAGACATTTAAATCTCAGTATCACAAGAGAAAAAACATGGACATACCAAACAGCTGCCAAAAAAGGTTTATTCATTAGCGGATCCTGTAACTCTAGTTACACAAAACAATCTGGAGAAAGGTTTTAACTGTAGGCCTACGCCAAGTCAAACAACAACAGGTGTACCTGGAACAGCACCAGAACAAAGTCATTTATATTTCACCATTACAACAAGTACAACAGAAGTTGCTTTACATAGTTTTAATAGTAAAAAAAATCAGTATGTGGGTTAACAGTCATTGTGTATCTATTGATTTTGTAAATAATAAATCAAATAAACATTTATTTATAGATGTAATTTGACAGTGAGAAAGGGTTATAACAAATTCTCATTGGTGTGACATAGTGAGATATAGCAGACGCATAACGCAGGTGTTTTTGCTGTGTGTATAGTGACAAAATCACAGTCGAAAAGCGATTCAGCGTTTGACTTTGAATCAAACATGGCTTGGTGTGGTGTGCATGAGAGTTAAACATTCACAAATAATCTCAAACGATTTAACATTCCCCATATGTCCCTAGTGAAGAAACCCTGACCAGAGTATATGCACTTTGATGTCCAGACTCCCTATGCAGAGGGGGTTGTGGAGGGCAGGACAGCTCACAACAAGCATGTGGTCACGTTAAACTCCCTTTCCCTCAACTGCAGTCTGTAGGGCCCATTCCCTCCCTTCCTTTTTTCCTCCCACCGCTATAAATACAGCCCTGGTGAAAGAAAGGGTCTTGTCATGACTGCCTTTGCTGCTGTGCTGTTTTTTGACAACAACGAAAATCTTTGCTTTGGCTAGAGGAAAAATTCTCAGACTAGTTGACCCTTGACCCTTAAAGAGGGTGTTGAGAGATTAAAAACGCGTTCTTTTTGCTGCACAAATTTAGTCACACAAACGAACACTGGAGTGGGGGGGAGCATCTCCTGGTCCCCACATCGAGAGCCACTGGGTTGGAGGACACTTAAAGTGCCATAACGTAGGAGAGCTATTGATTTTATGGACAGTTGTGATTCTTATCAATAAGGTCATGGATAGAGCAAGCGGATGAATATGTGTGTGTGTGTATAGTGGGTACTGTTTTTTTTTTTTTTTTTTTTAAATCATGGTCTCATCCATTATTCAGTGACTTGGGACACAAACACCGCTCCATGAGAACATCCCTTGTGATCAGTGAGCTTAACACAATGAAATCGCCACTGTCGGGAAGGGCTGCACTCACTACCCTAAAACCCGCTGCATCTCCACTCAGGGACGTGAACCTAAGCTACAGATCAGATCAGATGCATCCATCACCGGCACCTCAGCCGGCTTCTCGTATTTCATTCATCTGAACTGAAGGGAGTTGGATGTGGTAGCAATGAACGCGTTTATGGTAACGGAGAACAGAGGCTTTTGGTTTGGTGGGAGAGACAATGGGGGGAGGGATTATTATGGTGTGTCAATGTGGTTGACGATAACACACGCGGGTTGACAGCATAAACATAGACACTATATGTGTATCTCTGACACAGGGAAGGGCTGGAGCATGCACGCACACACACACACACGTTGGACATACACAAGGGAAGAGTCATTTTCGTTCTCTCACTCAAAAACAGCCACACATAGGCTCTTTGTTGTTGACGCGCACACAAACACACACGCACACACACACACGCAGGAGTTCTAAATGTAGCGCGGAGCAGATGGAACAAACCTTGGGCAGTCATTTTCAACACATACACACACATACACACACACACACACACTTAATCTCAAACTGCAGACACACACTGATGCTAACTGCTCCTTGGTGGGTCTGTACTGCGTTGCACCATTAGCCAGACGCTAGTAGTTTACACCAGCGAGCTGTCCTAGACTATGAGCTGAGGGAGCCCTTTATCCACAGGGACATATGTTCAACAGCATGGGGACATACTGTATAGCGAGAATCTATATATACAGTATATATATATATATATATATATATATATATATATATACACACACACACACACACACACACACACACAGACAGTATATAGACAGTGTGAGACCACAGTGAAAAGTATAAATAGACAG
>JAOEHI010000003.1:2628523-2645122 GCA_025447815.1 Percopsis transmontana
CACAAATGGTCGGGGGGGGGGGGGGGTGGTTGTGGAGGGGGGGCAGATAAGGGCGTGGAGACCCATCGCAGTGGTGGGCCTAAGACGATGCCTGCTCAAAACAAAAGAACAATAAAAGGGTCTTCTTGAGGCTATGCCACTGTTTGCAGAGTGCCCTGTGGTGGTGCTGCAGATAGTGTGCAGCTAATAACTGCCACTGCAAGTCCTTGCGGCACTAAAAGGAAGCAACCGGGCATTAAAGTGACTCCTTTTGACTTGAATAAAAGCCTAAACTCACATAGCCTTGTCAGTGGATTGGCTACCATGACCTGTTATGCTATAATGCCATTTTTTTACATGCCTACTGGAAGTATGTTTAAGGCTATTGCCCAACAAAGACAGCAGTGTTTTGGAAGTCATACCAGCACAAAACACGAGGATTGTAGTGTAACCAAGGTACAAATACACGCCTCCTTAATCTAGTTACTACATACATCAGTACACCTGCGGTCACTAAGCTTCATGCTGATTCTGCCTGTCCAAGCCGTCCTGCGTAGAATCCCGGCTTTAGAACAAAAGAGTGTCTTCAGCCACCGTCGACCTGCCTTGCCCATTGATTTCAGAGTGCGGGAGACAGAGCCACATCACCACCCACCGCTACGCGAGCCACAAAAACAACCAACGCCTCTTTGTTTAGCGGTGAGAAAGTCGCATGCGCGCTCCCACACACACACACACACACACCAACAAGTCAACAAGTGGCATTCTACACCCCCCCCCCCCCCCCGTCCCCATGGCTTCAACAAGGGGCACACATTGGCATCCTGGGCACTGTGCCAGCGATCCAAATTCTTTGGAACTTGCCACCCGTTGCCAACTGGTGGTGGTGGGGGGCACTTTGTTATGCCAGGGCTGAGGCTGTACGGCAGCTGCTCGAAGAGACCTTCCATGGCCAATCCACACCCCACCCCCCGAAACATCCCTGAGCCCATAAAACACACCAATAAGCACACACACACGCACACGTCTACAGTATGTCTTGTTTTCCATCTCTGCTGGTGACCAGCAGTGTTGAAATAAGCCTCGTCTATTGTGTTGGACTAGACAATACATTCACACTAGCATGTAAAGCCATTATGCAACGGCTTTGTTGAATGTAGCACTGCATACAGTACAGTGTAAACAAATGCACACACACACACACACACACGTACACACACACACACAGGAATCCCCTAGCTTCACGCTGTATTTCTATTTACGATTCTCGGGCAGTAGCTCATACAAGTGCATATGAATAGTCTTTACATAATGTTGTATAAAGACAAGCCTTCCGCAGACAAAGTAGTTCCAAAACGGGAAGACAAACAGGCCAGCATGCGCAATAACTGACGGATTGCGAGCATTTCTACTGGTTTTTTAAACCCACATCATCTTCAGCAGCAATAAAACAAAACAAACTCCACCAAACCACACGTCAAAATATATCAAAATATGATGATGAACAAGCTGTAATTCAACAAAGTCACATAGAGTGCATTTCCCCTCACAGTCACTAAGACTCTATAAATAGGGAAACAAACACATAGTTCCTCTGCTTGATGTTTTCATGCAGGGCTACGCTGGTTTCCCGTTTGCCCTGCTCTCAGCATCATTATCTGAGACCATGTGACACACAAAAGCTACAACTTGGAAATGGAGGCAATTAGGTCACCCTATACTAGGAAGACAACTTTCTATGCTGCCTGTTGATGCACAAATCCAAAATGATCTATCCTATTTGGTTCACTTTATAAAAGATACTGTGTAAGGGCCTATCTTATACTGTAACATGCTTGCTTTTCATTATGGTTAACGCTAAGATATTTAATTATATTATTCGGCAAGCAACATCATCCATCATTGCAAAATAACTGTCAAAACCATCCACTTAACCGCTGCGGATTTGGTAAGTTTAAAGAGCACATGCTTGTGTATAGTGTATCCATGCACTTAACATTGGACCAGTTCGTTACATCAGAAACGCTGCAGTCACAGCGTGTTTGTTTGCCCGGCTATACCCACCCACCAGCTCACATAAACATTGCGCAGGCCCCGTCAAATGAATCAGAGCGAAGCTCCTTTGTCCTATAAACTGTGTCACAAAATAATGACAACCCGTAGTTTTGAGAAAATGATAAATAAAATCGTCATGTGACACTACGTAATGGTAATGGATTTGTCACAGATGATGAAAACCGCTATTAATATGAAGCCGAGTGTTGTGCCGAAAGTGTTCCTTCGTCACAACTGTTTCTTTGCCCATAGCAAGGTTGCATTTCGATTAGACAAAAGCAGTTTGAAGAAGCGCTACTTACGCAAAGCGTTTCATGTTTAAATATCTTCAGCAATAAGCTTTCTTGTTACAAGGACACAATACACAAACGTCATACAAACACAATAGTGAAAAAGGCAAAGTGGGCACATGCAAATTTCTCAATTGTCTTAATGCTATATTTTTAGCATTGGTATATTACAATTAAAACGAATTGTTTATATGCATACTCTTTCTGATCAGGGTTGCAAACAGTCCACTATGCAAAGGAACAATTTCGGCACGACACAGGCACCAATGAAAACCCGCTCCGCGCATGAAGCGGTAGAAAGCTGCAAAACACCGCACAACAACAGAGCGCTGCCGGGCGCTCTTGTGCGCGCGTGCGCGCGCACACAAACCTTTAAACTGGACTTGAGCGGTCCTTTGGCTGCTGTGTGGTTGAACCCAGCAGCTATCTCGTCCTCTGAAAATTCCTTGAGGCTCCCGTCCTGCATCAATACAGTGTAGACGTTGCGCCGGGATCCGGTGGCCGAGATATCTCTGTTTTCCTGCTTGACAGCCTGGACCACTCCTGTCACCGGTGCCTCGTCCCCCGTAGGACTCGGCGCATAAACGCGGCTACCGAGAATGGAACGTTTCACCAAACGTCGCGTATGCATGGCTGCGATGTTTTGTGGAAATCGGAGGCCAAAGCGTCGATAAATGTACGTCGAATTATATTAGGTAAACAACGCCGAGAAGAAAACAACGCCGCAGCGGGTAGACGACGCGATCCGACAGCCCTGAAAAGATGTTAGAAAGAGGCAACATACTCGAATAGCAAAACTCCTAACACTGTCCTGGACGCGATGTATTCAAACACGCAACGATAAAAGCAGAGTGATAAGTGCTTAAAAACGATTCATTCGCCGCTAATAAACAACATCCACATTCAACCGGCTACCAACCCTTCTCCGTTCGACCTGTTTGTTTTCCCCACTGCTCTGTGCGAGCTGCTGAGATGGTGGAAAAACACGGAAAACGCGATACTTTTAGGAACGACAATGACATTTGTACACGATTCCGAAAATACCCCATTCTCTAATAAATATGACAATGTAACCACCCACACGTGCTAGATACGTCAACCTATTGTATTTTTTCTTGTCACTATGCGACTCTGGTCATCTGCATACCAAGAAACAAGCTGTAAACAACGTCTTTGGTGAGTCCGGATCCAGTCACTACAAACTCCAGCCCATGATGCGGCACCCACGATTCACTGCCTCTACCGGCGGAATGCTGCCTGTAAACATGTGCGGTCTGGCTTCCGCCGCGCGTTCTGGTTGGTCGGCGGTGCACACGCCTCCACAAGCCTAAGTTCTCCTTCTGTGTCAGTTTTCCCTCCGACAGAAGGTAATGCAAGCCGGGGTGGATGCTCCATTCAAAACAATGACGCAAGGATGGAGAGGAGAAGAGAAGGGAGGGCGTCTCAAAAACATAAAAGAAAAGAACATGTAGGCTACAGCAAGAAAAACTTTCTGCAGGCAGATAGTACGTTGCCACATTAAGTTGTTTACTCAGCTTCAAACATGATCTATCTGTTGAATGTTCATCTCTTGAATATCCAGATGTTCTCAAGGTCCTTTTTTTCTGGGTATATCGTTTTCTTCTTACTGCAGATGTTTATTGTTTATTCAGATATGTATTTTCTATGAACATATTCTGACCAGATTTTTATTGTATACTCAGATACTACAGATGTTTGTTGTTGTTTTTGTGTAGGCCTATATTTCTACAGTTACTAATCACATTTATTACAATTATAACAATGATCGTTATAATTGTACTGTATTCACGCACATTATGGCAATAATGCCTTATTTGTACTCCTCATGTTGACACGAAGACTTAAACACATTCTCTTATTACATGAATCAAGGAACTATTGCCTGATAGCGGAAATTAGGTTACTCAAATACGATTACAGTAACATCTGATGAATGTATGCATTTTAATTAGGTACATCTATTCTTTCATGAATCGACATTCATAATGACACTCATTCATCATGATTAGTGAGTCAGTCTACCAGACACAATAGGATAAACAGGAATGTTTTCACAGTAACAATTAACTGTTGATCGATATCATCCACGTCTAGATCTGATGCACCATTAGCCAAATGACAACGCGCCACTGTATAGAATAGACAGCAACCCAGTTTGATATATATCTTTAATGGAATAATTCATGTCATCAAATATTTACATGCATACACAGACAAACCAGAGAGAATAGACGTTAACTGTGATTGTAACGCTGGCCCTGTGATCAAACAGCCTCTGTCTGCCGGGTGTAGAGGAACAAACATTGGTTTTATGAGGCGGTTTATAGCTAACAGAGGGCACAGATTGAAAGCACCTTGTACAAATATAACCCTCTCACACCCCCCCCCCCCACACCCCACCCCACCCACTTCATCACGGTTGTGTGGCTGTTTGTGTGAGAGGTAGAGCAAGAGAGAGCGAAGGCGAGAGTTAATTGTTAATAGTTGAATTGTTGTTTTAATAGTGTGTCTACATGTATGCAAATAGAGAGGGTTTATGGTACAATAAAGGGGCACTCCCTGATTTGTGTGTGGAATTACACTGTTGTGGTTGAAGCCAGCATTACAAAAATGTTGCTTTGGTTTTAAACACCAAGAGTCCACGCCTGCACCTGAGAGCTGAGTGGCTGGCACTCCTCTCTACTCCTTCCACATACCATAGATAGGCTCATACCTTTCTGTGCCCCTCCCGCTACAGCCATGTGCACTTTGATGCACGGTTGTGTTTAAAACATAAACAGTGAGCGGGGCCGGAACTTTGGGGTTCTGGGGGGTGCTATGCCACAATTGAGGAGTGCATAAATGAGTAAATGTTAACGTTACGTGTTGGCATGTGTTAAAGAGAAAGAAGGAGAGAATACAAGAGAAATATATTCTAATTATATTTGGCACTGTATAGGCACGGATAAATATGATCATCTCCGCTATTTACACCCTTGCGGCATTATATGTCATTGGACAAAAAAAAGGGTCACCTGTTTCCATAAGTGCTAATTACAATGACAGTTAATGAAATGCCTCTCTTTAGCTTTGCTTCTGGAAACCTTTAAACCTCCCAAATGCTAATTTACTTTAGCAATGCTGGGAAACAACAGGAATTCCAAACAGCTGACAACATTAGGATTCAACTGGGGTTTTGTCTGTATATGTGTGCCCCGACAAGATTGTGCATGTTTTATGTAAAACGAGTCTTGATCTTATAATGCAATATTTTCATAAGGACGGAAACAGAGCATGATACTGTTTTTTTTCTTTGAAGAAAGAGGTATTTACAATAAAAACTAATTTTGTAAATAAACATCAAACAACACTATTCAGACATAAAGTCTATGTTTTTTAAATAAAGTACCTGTTAGTTATAATTCATGTACCAACACAATGTACCATATTTTTGACAATTGACTGCTTACTATCAGAGCTCAAAATCTACAGACAGCTTTGAGTTACGACACAGAGGTATAGATAAAAGCCAACAGGTTTAAAATTTCCCTTAAAACAATATCACAGACATACAATACAGTACATCAGTGCTCTTACAGGCTTATAATAAAATTATTATTTTGCACTGTGGCTATTGTACAAGTAAAAGCTTACAGAAAATTCATAGCAGTTTGTTTAAAATAGTACTCTAACTACATACAAGCCTTAATTGGCATGACGTCAGTAAGAGTAACAGATGTGGTTTTGTCAGAGTGCTTATAGTGAGTTAAAAGGCATTAGATATTCAAAATTGTGCACAGAGAAATACTGGATTGTGATTTTTAACAAGCTTTTTACAGATGCAGTACCACAATATTTGTGCTTTAAAATCATCAGGGACGGCAAGTGAATGAAATGTTGCATTTCCCTACAGCAGGCATATGCAAGAACACATACAACTAAAATACAAGTTGATAAACTTGCACATTAGCTGCTAATTTTCTTTGTAACATTACACATGCTTTATGTTGCCTGTGCAATTCAATTTCCATTGAATGAAAACCCCCTTGAGTAATTAGCAAGAGTAAGAAATCACATGTGAAAATGGTCTTACCATTTTTGTCTTTTTTTTTTTTAACAATACATCGTACCTTAGCAACCGTCTTATCCTTCATAACCTTATTAAAAAGCTATTCTTCTATGAAACCCGTTTACTTTGTTGTCACCAAACATACAGTAACTCATACAGACTACATAACTGTATGCACTTTCAAATAAATATGAATGTCAACATGCACTGAAAACATTTTCAAAATACTTTAAAAATGTATGGCTAAAACCACTACCGGCTGTACAACTGGCCTCCTTTCTCCCTCGTTTCCATTTTGTTTTTGTGGAGCAGCAGGTCCAAAATAGGAAATGAGCCATGCGTTTGCAGGGATGAAAAATAAAAGACAAAATCTAAACTCCAGTTGGACATAATTTCGCAACTGTCAAGTGCCATTTTTGTCAGTGCTAACATTTTGGTTGCGGTTTAAATAAAGGACAGATATGAGTGGCTACGTCCTTGGCATGCCGAGCCCGGTGGCGTGCCAAGAACCCCTTACGCTGGCGTTTCCAAGGGAGAACGCACGGCAGGGGTCCCGCCAACCTGACAAGGACTGAACCAAGAAACATGCCATTTGACTTCTGAATAAAACATGCCGCTAAAACCGACCAATCTGGTGGAAAACACAAGTTTGTTGGAGGGGAACTATCCAACTGATCCACTGGGAAAATTGAGATTTTATGGCACAGAGTTTTTGGTATTGATAAATCACAGGCACTGGCTGACAAAGGGTACCCAACCAGGCCTGCAGTTGCTGCATGTGTGTCATAAGTGTGATAAATGCAAATCTCTTTTATGCAATGAATATGAATGTGACTCCTTCATTTTAGGTCAGTGTCAGATACTGTGTTGAAATGTAATTAAATGACTGACATTCACCCTAAGAGACACGTCAACAGAGATCAGTAAGAGAAAAATCTATTTAAAAGTGCATTCGTAAACAGAGGCTGCCGCAATGAGGCAGTTTAATTTCTAGTACCGATATCAACGACATCTGCGAAGATAAAATGAATTAAAATTAAAACAGTCAAGCTCAGAGTTGTCAAAGCGTACCAAAGCCGTAAAGAAGACACTGATGCGTTGATGACCGAAAGCCAGGATGGCCAGGCCTCGGGACATTTTTTCTCGCTTTTCCCCATGTCGCACACCAAAAGCATGCTGGGTAGCGAGGTCAATGCCCTATGAAATCTCTGTGATTAGGATCTGTTGAGCGAAGGCAAGAGAACGTGAGCTCTTTAACAAAACCGCCATGAATGAGTGAAGAAAGAACCGGAAGGAGGAAATCAAAGACGGGAGATTTCCCCGCTCAGACCCAACTCCCCGACACTCGCGTAGTCCGGCTCGGGCTTGGCGCCGCACGCCAGCTCCGTTGCCCCCGCAGCCCTGGCCCCACCGTCGGCGCCACCGGCCTTGGGGATGCGGATGGTCTCGTAGCCCGGGTCCGGGCTGTCCGAGGCGGGATCCCTCGCGGCCGGGGGTTGGGGAACCTCGGCCTGGGGGTAGATATCCCGGACGGTGGCGTACAGGTCACTGGAGGACGAGGAGGGAACAATGCCGTTGATCTCTGCAATGCTGCTGTAGGCGGGCTCTTTCTCCTCACAATGTACAGCACCGCCGCAGCTGGGCTTGTTTACCGTGGAATACAACACTGGCTGCGATAGACGGGACAGACACAAAGCTCAAGTTCATAACCTACACTATCTTTGGGTGGGATCATTCAGTAAACACAGGAATGTGTTGGTTGTAATAACAAATGTTGTTATGAAAATGCTCTGAAAAGCTTTGAAAATATAAAATGAGTGACATGCACACAAAAGTGGCCTATGAAAGTATCACCAAGTAACACGTTTATTTGTAAAACCAGAATGTTTTCTATAATATATACTATAGTATTCTATACTAATACTAATTGTATAGTATTGTGTTTTGCATTGTGATTTTTCAAACTAAGGCTGAACAACACACGCTCTGTCTTGTTTCCATATATTTTGAAGTCTTTTAGACGCTTGTAGCAATGACAGCTACAATATAAAGCTCTGCTATCTTTGGAGGGAAAGCCGCTGTTCGGGGAGCAGGCAACACTTACCTCATTGTCTGACATGATGTGGTTGGCGAGCCTTGGTGAGGACGAACCAGGGGAGTGCAGCTGGGAGAGATGAGAGCAAAATGAGATTTAGATATGGCAGCCAGTGTGTGATGCTAAGACTAAAATCTGAATTTGAAAACACTCTAAGTTAGCGCACGCCCCTCACACCAGAGAGGGAGTATAAAATCCCATCCTAATGGTGCCTTTTAATATAATTAAATCATTTGGAGAGATACAACCGACAGGTCCTGTGCCATTTCAGCTTGTGTTAATAACAAATGTTATATATACTGTATGTATAGATAAAACCAGTTATTCGTTAAGAAAATTACTGATTGAAAGTCAATAAGTGGTGAGAGAGCGCGTGATGTTTTTGTTGCACGGCCTGTGCCCATGTTGCGTCATGATCAATGGGAGAGCCATTAATCAAGAAAGCACCTCTGACAGCCCCAAACAAACGCGCTGGGAGTCTGGAAAACATCAATATCCCTGCTAGCGCTAACAATATTGACCACATCACATTATCGTTTCCATACACATTTCGCCGACTTTAAGAAAATGCATTTGCCGCGTGTCGCATAATAGACAAAAGACAGGCGTGTTTCTCATAAGATTCAAATCTTAGAAGATGTATTTGTCTTGTATTAAGGCTTAACATATCACTGAGCTTGTTTCAAGATGATTTACAAGACCATATGATTTAATTTAACCTCAAATGTACTCGTTTCAAGGAATCTTATCAAGTATATATCCCTATTTGTTAATCTTTTGGCAGCCAGATTGCTTGGATTAAAAAATATTTGCACACTTTTGGAAGTGTGTTTCTTGCAGTGAAAGCAAATCATGTATATTAATGTGTCGATTTCATTTACCCAGCAGCATACAGCTTAATGGATGCACGCTCCAAACTAGTTCAGAAGCTATTCCTTTTGATTAAGAGCTAAATTATTCTCTATAGAACTATCTAATCTCATTGTATTCTAAATTAACATCGATAGTTTAATTCCAAACAGAAAGATACATACTTGCCAGGTAGGAATGAGTGCTGGATTTGTATTTATGCCCTGCAGAGATATTATCTTGGGATGCTATACCATGTGGGTGTGGTGTGTATAGATATTACAGCATGATTTTTGTTAATTAAAAAAACAACATTCTACTCAGATTGCATTGTGATTGATGGCAGAGCCAATAATCACGAAACCAAATCTGACAGTACTGACAAAGACCTTTAGAGTCTCGAAAAGACGTTTATATCCCAGCTAGCACATAAAGTTTTTGTATTCCATTATCTGATACAGTAGTTTATGTTATGTTGCCACCTAAATCTTATTCGGGGGGAATATAATTCCTTAGCTAGAGGTATTGTGTAAAAATAGTTTGAAAAAGGCAGCTAGTACTATATGCCTTTAGCTACTTGTAAAAGCACTTAAAGGAAGCTTGTAAGTAACTGTAAAAAACCCAATATTACGTTATGAATAAAGTGTGTTTGCAGACATGATTACTTCTGCAGATCCACAACACACTCTGCAGTGCAGCGAACGTCTTTTTTAAAATATATTTTTGCTTTAATTAGCCAACCAATTAGGCAGATTGGCCCGGAGGATGATTTTGATGGAGCGCGGACACAGGTGATTCGCCCCGGTCGCAACGCCTCCAAATGTCTCTCCTAATATTTGCTCTTTGTAATTTGTGCTCCCCCAAGTCTATATGCCAATCTTATTTAGCCCAGCAGCACAACAAGCGCATTGCTCGCACTCTTCAAACTAGTTTGATGCACTTTGAGCTAAACCATTCTCTCCTTGGAGTAGCCTTATGTTAATCTACAAAAAACACGCAGTAAAACCAGAAAGAAATGATCTACATACATGAGCAGAGATACTACTGCTATGTGAATGATTTATTACTCATTTGAAATACGTTAATGCGTTGTGTGTTTAGGGCTTGGGTGAGTGAGTGAGTGAGTGTGTGTGTGTGTGTGTGTGTGTGTGTGTGTGCGCGCATATCTACCGATTATGCCCGAGTATTTATGTGTGACACAGGACTGCATGTTTTGTGTGTGCGCGGATATGCTGCGACGTACCGACACACACACACACACAACGTGCAGTTCTGCGTGTAAACTAAAGGCAGTAGTCGCACAAGATGGATGACTTGGGCGTCAATGTGCCAGTCCCGCTGGCACACAGACACGCACGCATCCCACACGCATACATAATCTCAGGCTGCCGTCACGTCTCCACCTTCTGTCGTGCAAACCTTCACTCAGCTGCAACAGCAGAACATATACAGTACGCCACACGCTACAAATTACACATCAGTCCCACAAATGACACCAGGTCACATGTAACATAGTCCGGGGCCTGTTTAAACCATGTCCCGTACAGTAGAGTAGATATACATATACATACACTAGACTAGACCACCTGATAACACTCAAATATATGACATTAAATTAGCACATTAGCTGATTTGTCGCTTTCATTCATTTTCATTAACCTAGAGTTAAGGCTACAGCCTACTGCACACCGGTGGAATACAGTGTCCATATTAATTGAAGAGAGACCAACACTGCTGCATTAACACTAGCACTCTAGTTCGGAGCTGTGGCTCAACACACTGGGGAGAACATTTTTTTAGCACAAGAAGCTGTTTTGTTTAAGATTACAATTAGGTCTTTTAGCAGACGCTTTTATCCAAAGCGACTTACAATTACATGGTGCAGATAGGGGTTAGGCATCTTGCTCAAGGATGCTTACAGGCAGGCCAACTCTGGGGCTCGAACCCACAACCTTCTGGCTGGGAGTCCAACAACTAGACCACTAGACCACTAGACTATCCTGTCCCTATGTTGGGACAAAATGTTAGGACAACATTCACCCTATTAACTGTATGTTCCTTTTGGTATCTTTCATTGTTGTTAATGAGGCTTTCCACTGAGTTTTGAGATCTTTCCACCGTGTGTGTGCATCTACCTAGCAATAAAGACTTTCCGCGCTAGTATTTCTTTGTCACGCAGGAGCTTTTGTCGCGCAGAACACCTGCTGACAGTGAGTGTCACGCGCTTGCTATGTGTGTTACGGACAACGCGTGACGCATGTTAAATGCCTCCGCACCGCGGGTGGTGTGAGTCGGCCTTCAACGGTACAGAAAAAGCTCTTTATTATCCGGCTACAAAGGCCGAGCAAAGTTGCACCTCGTGAGCGTAAACTTAGTTCCTGTTCATTGGAAGTTTAACGGTCGACGTCCAAACCGACAGGTCGCACCGCTAATGGGCTAAAATATCTCAGTTCTACTGTCAAAAGAAATGAGTTCCCTTTGTAATCATGTAGAAGATGAAAGTGTTTTATATTTGTATTTTCTTAATGAAAATAATTATAAATTATTATAATTATAAATAATAAAAAAATTAATGTGTGGATGTATAACACCTATATGTGTGTGTGTGTGTGTGTGAGAGTGCATAAGAGAGTGTCTGCATTTAACACTACCTGAGGGTATCCTTCTTAGACATTAACATATGGATATCCCATAGTATGCATATTTATTTGTGCGTGTGTGTGTGTGTGTGTGTGTGTGTGTTAGGGCAAGTGTATGTCTCTAGCCTCTGTCATCCATCACGAGACCAGACTAACTGTCAGTGTGATGGTGGCCAGCTGGCGCACGCTCGGCGCACACGCGTGCACGCACGCACACACACACACAAACGCGCAAACGCACCGCTCTATCTGTCTGACATGACAAATCGCTAGCGGCCCCTGGTCACTCTGCGGGAAGTCTGGAACATTCAGGGTTAACCTTAAGTCAACCCCCAGGGAGTCAATGTGTAGCAGAATGCATATGTGTGCGAGAACGACTCCGTAAAGTTTGAAACGTTTTTCGTTTGTTTGTCTGTGCAGGGAAGGGGGCGTAGGTGCGTGTATCAGCTCACACCAATGCCTGTGGCCGCGTTTTATTTCATGTTAGAAGCGTGGTCAGGCAGGCAGGGCGCCTGCTGCCCAAATGAACCGCAGCAGCAGTGATTAACTAATTGGCCTCAGCCGCAGAGACAAAGGAATGGAGGGATAATATGAAAACAGGAGGAGGAGGAGAGGAGAAAACGACACAAATACCTCGCTTCATCTAAGATGTTTGTGTTGGGAAGTGTTTAACACTAGAACTACCAAGGCAGTCATTATTAAAATGCTGCTTTGTATAAGTTTGTTGAAATAAAACCTATGTAACTATAGGACCCTGACTTTTCCTAAAAGTCAGGGTGTGTATATTTTATTCAAATTACAAAACGCCAAAGAGTTTTTCTCTTGAGTATTTCTACCTTGACCATTGCAGTCATATTGACCGCATGCATTTTCCCGCTCTTGAGATGAGGTACACTGTTGCCTAGCAAATATTTGTTTGAGCTAAAACCAAGGAGGAAAGAAAGATTTCCAGCCTAAAACCAAATTAAAATAATTAAAGACATATGTTATAATCAAATAAACAATTGAACTGAAAATAATAAATTGATGTGTGGTGTTTGCCCCCAAAACAACCTGATGCCTTGTTCAAATAAGCCCACAAGTGAGAATACTCTCAATATGATTTTACAGCATGATATATTTATTATGATTTTACAGCATGATAGTTTTGCTCACTAAAGCAAATATTGCTTTCTAAAATAATTAGTAATTAAGTTAGTTTTCCCCATGTGAATTTTCATATTATTTTCCTGTGACGGTCAGATTGACTGTTTTGGACATTTTGGGGCATATGGGTTTTATACATGTCAATCAAGGTTTTACTATGCATTGAAATGCATATTGGTGATGTTATTGTTATGTTATGTTATTGTATCCTAAGAGCCAAGGGAGAAAGAATTCGTTTTGAATGTTACATAGAAAATAATATTGATCTAATTCGAATTTGTATCTCTAATTACAATAGCAGGTTCAGTGGGTTTTGACTAACTAATACATTTTCACATTCATTAGATTAAAACGTTGTGTTATTATTACCTATCCTAACATTACAGATCCATTTATTCTGAGATGTTCTATTTATTCATTTATTATTTAAAATTATATGCAAAAAATGTATGAATAGAAGGACTGCTATGGCCATTCTAGTAGTTATAGATTTCAGGTAGTTTAAGTGTTAAGTGTGTGTGTGTGTGTGTGTGTGTGTGTGTGTGTGTGTTAAGGGATATCAGCGTGGGGAAGACAACATGGGGAGGCCCCCTCACCCTCTCTTCACCTCCCTTTGCCCTCCTTTATTCACTCCTCCTCTCGTCTTTCAGCTCTCCTCCTTTCATTCCCCCCCTCCTCCCCATCGTAAATATTGCCCTCTCCTCCCTTTTCGTGGTGTCGGCCCTCCTTTCCGTCACAGATGGGTTCGTTTGTATGCCATGGGGTTCCTTTTCCCTCTCTTTCTCTCCTCTCATCTCTCTTCTGCTGCTTTTTTAGCGCATCTCTTACCCTTTCCCTCCCATGGCGTCATCTCTGTTTCAACTGTCACTCTCTTTGACGTTGTCTCCCGTTTTCTTTTCTTATCCTCTCCTCCCCTCCCTCTTTCCCTCCCTCTCTCTCATCATAAAGCAGGCAGCTTAACGGAGGATAATTGTGGGAAGACCTGTCTCTCCCTTCCTTTGTTCTACTTGGTTTCCACTACAGCCTGCAAACTTTGGCTCATGCTAGCACCGAGGACGAAAGAGAATACCATTTTCCCTCCAAATCTTATTTGAATTTGTCGCCAACTGTCTTTGTTTTCCGACGGCAGTTGCTGTTACTGTCGCTGTTGCTGTCACTGTCCGAACAGCAGATGGGTCGGGGCTCTGTATGTGTTATGAATGTAAATAACACGAAAAATAGACAGTGAACAAGCAGAACTGTGTGCTGATAGGGTCCCACATTTGTTTGTATACATATTGTACATACACACACACACACACACACACACACACAATCACTCCTCACCTCTCCATTGTGAAGCTCCCCGCCAGCCAGCCCGTTCACCACCACCGACTGGTTGTCGTTCTCGTCCAGAACCTTCTCTGGCAGAGGAGGGGGTGGGTCGTCCTCGGGTTCCTCTGCAGGCCTACAGGGGCCGACGGTAGCATTGTCCGAGCGCCGTTTGGCCTCCATGTCAGCGCTGTAGCGGCTCTTCTTGTTCAGGTCTATCGATGCGTACTCCACCCCGTCGCAAAGAGGCAACCGCTCTGGGGCACAGGGGCTGGGGTGGTCGTTGGGCAGGGCGGGGGGCTTCGGGGACTTCGGGGGCTCAGTGGGGCTATACCTGGAGGTACCGTTGTGGAGACTGTGCTGTGCGGTGGGGTCTTTCAGTTCCTTGACCGTCTCGTACAGGGAGTCTTCAGTGCTCACGTCACGAGACGCTACCACTATCTCCTTCAACATCTAGATAGTGCGTTTAATGGATTGTATTTTATTGGTTTAATAGGTCTTCTCCAAATAGCAGGCCTACATTCTGACATTAACAGGTGTTCATGTGGCTTATTAGGGCCCTTCCCAGGAGCGATTAGGCATGTACAGACTTGCTTGATTGACATCTCCCTGACACTATTATGTCACTTTTTTTGCACCTGTTAGGGCGGGACAACTGACACCTTTCTCATGATTGGTTCTTTTTGACAATATGTACTTTTCTGACCTCAGACTATTTCCGCGTTCCAGCTATAGTTCAGCTACAATAACTCAAAACACCTGTGTGTGCTTTATAAAACATTTAATGTACCAATGCCTCCATATTTCAGAACTACATCTGTAAATGGAGCAAGAATCATTTTTCCAGACCAGATGACATTAAGCTTAGTCAATCAACCAACTAATTGGCAAACCAATCAAATCATTAATCTCTCCTATTGCATCTAGGTTTAGTACAAATGCTCACCTCATAGGTATTCTCCCCGGGGGCTGGGGGCCCTTCCACTATAAGGGCACTGTTTGGGGGGATTCTGGGAAGCTCGCGCCCCTGAGGACACTTCGAAGACCTGACCTCTGATTGGCTGGAGATCAGATCCTCCGATGGCTGTGGGCTGCTGTCCCGTGTGTCACTCAGAACTGGGGGGAGGGGCAGAGTAGAGCCGAAATTAAGTTAGGTCCTGTTTTGAGTCATAAAATGATTGATTACTTTTTAGAAAGTAATCAATTACCAATGGTAATGAAATTATTAAATTTCAGTTTTGTTTTGTCAAGCATATTTGAATCTATCCATATGTACACTGTTTACTATTGACAGCTACGTTCCATAACAAAATTAATTCAGTCAAATTTATAAATAATTTACAAAGATATGAACAAAAAGGGAAAGGAAATGTGTTTTTTTTCAGCTGCTGAATAAATATTTGTCATTTATTAGGTATGTCCCCTTTAACGGTGACTACACAATGTTCTAAAGCTCATTTTAACACAATGCGTTACCTGTACCGCTGGTTAAAGGACCATTATGAGAGCTGCTGATGGCCAGGTCTGTTCCTGGACTGTCCACCGACTGGCTAATCACTTCTCTTTCCGACTCCTGCACAACATACGACGATTGGTTAGGATCTGTACTACTGGTTTCATTTCATGAACTCCCGATGTTGATCGGCAGGTCACCTCAATACAGGGACTTTCGACAAAAACTTTTAACTTATGGATGTATCATTATCTATAAGCTAATGTTGTGTATTTATTGCACAAGCATGATGGAAATAACAACATACTGTATACATAGATGTAGTTCTATGGTTTGGAAGCAAATATCTGATTTATATGACAACACAGTAGTAACGTGTATTAATTGGTTCCTGTTGAGTGAAACTGCACAGCTGCACATCAAGAAATTGCCTGCTGCACATCTGAAGTTCATTTTCCTTTGAACTGCGACTGGTAAGCAGAGAGCTCATGCTTTCAGAGAAGCTTAGGGAGAATGTATAACAGGTGGTGAAATCACTGCAGGGGGTTCCTAATGATTTGTTTTCGCAAATGTTACTGTAAATGGATCTGATAGTACTGCTTGATTTTAAATGGAGATGTGATTTCAAAACAAGCACAAATTATTCACACACACACACACACACACACACACACACACACACACACACACACACACACATATGCATATATATA
>JAOEHI010000003.1:2657790-2703418 GCA_025447815.1 Percopsis transmontana
CCCCGCGCCCGCCCCCCCCCCCCCCCCCCCCCCCCCCCCCCCCCCCCCCCCCCCCCCCGCACTCCGGACACAGCCGCGGCCTTGGGGAGGTGGGTGGGGGAGAGGCGCGCCAGGGACACCTCCACTGTGGCACGCTTGCGGGGGCCCCGCTTGGTGGAGGGGACGGGCTTGATGGGGCTGGGGGCCAGGCAGGGATCCCCACCTCCTCCCCCCTTCAGCATGGCCCGGCCGCACACCTGGTTCACCAAACTGGTGATTTGCTCCTGTTGGGGGAGGGGAGAGAGAGAGAGAAATATATTTTAAACCTGCTCATTTTGCTAAAGCCCTTACATAGATACAGACTGTAGGAAACAGCGGTAAATGGAGAGACAAATCCAAGAACGCAGGCCAGATACATAACTAGTGGTCTTTCTACTCCCCCTTGTGGTCAGAGGTCGAATTACAGCCATACAACACCAACAGGATTAGCAGCCAACCTCATCATATCGGTACATCATCTTGAGGCCTCTGCAGGACTTGTGCTTCTCCACATAGCGCAGGGCACACTCCAGACAGAACACCACGTTGTCCGTCTCCTGGACCACCTGAGGGGACAAACGCATGACAAGGTATGTAATGTTGAATTAGAGGGAAAGTTCCAACCACAGACACGCCTTTGTCCACCATCAGTTACTGTATTTTTAAGTCAAGTTTTGTTTAAACTATTTTCTCCCAAACAGGACCATTGCCATCTTCTAATAGGCATACTTATTGATCTTAAATTATGATTTAAGAAAAATATTTGTGCATTTAATTCAGTTGAACTTCAATATAATTCAACATAACGCAGTCTGTCACCTCTGTACATTGTGTGACGCAACCTTAGCAGGGGGAACAACATAATTACAGTGATGGCATCCATTCATCTAGAACTGTCAACTGTTACAGCCAACAGACCCACAAGGGGCCCCAGCGGTCTCACCATAGATAGATAGCAGAGGTGCTGACACGTCTGGCAGCGGCGCTCCAAAGACTCCAGGGCCAGCCACTTGCCGCGGGGCTTCTTCCGGCCCTCGCCAGGCCCCAGGCTGCCGTCGTGGGTGCCGTAGCGCGCCGAGGACAGCAGACCCGCCTTGTAGAGTTCCTGCCGCTGACACATCTCTATGTTCCTATTGAACGAGAGCGGCGGCAGTCAAGAAAGAGACAAAACACATCAAAACACACAACCTCCATTACGACGCGTTGGTTAGAATGTAACCACTGCATTCAATTTAAAATGAAATGGCATACCCATTTTAAAATGAACTTCTGGGGGCAGGATACGTTGGTAAGCATCCTTGAGCAAGATGCCCAAGACCTCCTTGATACTGTACTTGTGTTTGTCGCTTTTAATTAAGGTGTCTAACTTGTAATTGTGAAGCCATGGAGCAGATATTTCTTGGTGTTCCTACCTGAGGTCCGTGAGTAGGGCAGAGATAGTAGTAAGGAGAAGGCCGTTGTCTCTCTTGGACTCTGCGGTAGCGATCTGGTACAGTAGCTTCTCCATGGAGAAGGGCTTGGCTATACGACGGCATTTCAAGTCCTGCATTCAAAAACATCGCAAATCACAAACATCAGTGCTTAGCATCAGTATTTAGCAATGGTATATGTCCTTTGAAAGCAATGCTATTCAAATAAACTGATAAACCTCATAGAAAGTGCTATAGCTAATTAGAGAACCACGCTTGTCCTTACAATGATTTAATCCAATAGTTTGCTTTTGCTTACATTGCATAATAAAGATAGCTTTAACTTTTACTGGCCAGTAGGGGGCAGCAGCGATGCACCACAAAGCAGCAACAACATGAAGACGGCTTCGGTGCAGACCACAGTACACAGGCAACAGTTTAAATTTGAGCAATGTCTTGGATTACCGTCTCAAAATCTCATAATCTTAACCCCGGCGTTGACCACGGTTATTGCGCTAACCTTAGCGGCCTGGTAGCCCAAGTTCATCCAGTGCGGCGTAGCAAAGTGCACGGTCTCTGACACGCTGTAGCCACAACACACTTTGGACACGAAGGCACCGGGGAAGCAGACCACGAACTGGCCGCTCCGCTGGACCGTACGGTAGACCTGGATGCCCTCGCGGCACAGCACCTCCGGAGAGATCTGGAGAAGGAAGGGGGGAGAAGGGGGTCATGTTCTGCCAAGGCTTCAAATAGGGAATTGATCAATTGCGGAACCCGGATCTGATTTGGGGCAGACAACACTGAGGTGGACCAATCAGGTCAAGACAGTAGGATTACCAGTTTGCTTCAGCACTAAAACGAGCGGAGTCAAAATAGTTAGCCCTACCTAGCTAGCTAGTTTAAGAGTTGTGTTATTAGAATCAGCCAGTTTGTGTGGTGTGAGCCCAATGCCCACTTACCATGATATTTTTTTCCAACATCTCAAGTCCTGGGGTGCCGTTGGCCTGAAGCAGTGTGTGGACCACTTTGTCCAGCTTAGCTTTCTCCTCAGCAGGAACAGAATACCTAGAAGCGGTGTACACAAACACACTGGATTAGGACGTGCCTCGTTGCGGTGTAAGGCCTGCTAACCATGTACCCAGCTGTCGTCAGAGCTCACTTCCTGTAGGTGAAGTCCAACTGCTTCATTTGTGTAAAAAGAGAAGGGGGTGGGGGGGTCCCCTCAAAACATAGTGTGTGCAAACTCACCAAATGCAATCAGCACCAGTGTGTAAGTAATCGATATATGGAAGGCGGTTTTGGTCTCGAGACCAGCATGAGGTAGAAAAGACCATGCCGATGTTTAGCCAGGGAATGGTCACCCCTGGTGATCAAGGACAGGAGGAAGGCATTTGAAGAAAAAACACACATACAAATGAAACAATCATGAATTGATAATACATTTTCAAACCATCAAAACACAGCCATTCATAATAATAGTAAAACATAGCATGAGATCCAGAACCTTCTGAGAAGTTGCCAGTGCCCTCCTATGGTTGTCCTGTAGCTAATGACCTTTAAAAGCATTGCCATTATTAAAGAGTAAGGATGTTCTTACCGGGCACAGCACCCAGATGCCTTAGAATGGATCCAGAATTATTGGGGAGGACAGTGAGATTCCATCCATGTCTGAGAGAGGAGCAGGTTTATCATACATGAACACACAACCTTGATTTATACAACCGAATTGCTTTGAAATGCTTTGCTTTGTTTTAATAATTTAAATGCTTGGAACCACTTCTATTGTGTAAGGTCACAATCCTAGAAAGCTGAAAGTTTTAGGTAAAAAGTACATTTTACTGTTGAATATTCGGACTCCAAGGGCGTCAAGGGATTAAACACATTCATATTTTAGTAACAAGCATGTTATACATTACACATTATAGGCTGAATATTTTGGTCAAAATATTTAACACTTACTTAGAAAATGGCTCTGATTTTCCCGTGGGGAAACCACTCCCATGTGTACTGGTGTCAACCTTCCCATAATGCACTGCCACATGACAGTCTCTCTGCTCCACGATCCTCCAGTACTCTTGCTGTAAGAGCACAGCACAGGAACTAAAATGAGGTGAAGACTAACGGGAACTTTATATTCATGTATGCTAAACAACGCTAAGTGTCTGCTAAACTAAGCCGAAAAAAAGACATGAATTCATCTAGTAGCAGTGCAGTACATTTACAACCTTTTAATATTAAAAAATTTTTTATATATATATATAAAAATATAATTTTCAATAAATGTTAGGTTAATAATATTTATTAAAAATCAGGCTCAAATTACAAGAGCCTTACCTAAACATACCTCCACTCTCTAAATGCTATAAACTAAATTAAATTAAATTAAAGTGAAAACAGGTGGGTGATGCGGGCCTTGGTGAGCTCACCTCGACTTCTGCTGCCCCGGGCTCCTTGTTAAAGCACATAGCCATGGTGTTCCTGGCTATCCTGAAGAAGTTAGTCAAAGACACAGATTTCCCCTGCAACACAGAGAAACCAAACACACCACCCCCTCCATCAGTCATGCGGCACCCCAGAGACCTTAGCAGATACAAGAAAGCATATTAAAGACAGTAACTCAATTTTATGTTATATTGCTGTAAGGAAACATGGCAGGTGGGACGTGGAAAGTTCACCAGAAAAGGAGGTTTCAGTAAATATGACACGAGAAGTATTGCTGGACTTTGGATGAACCGTGGGAGCCTCGGCATATGTCAAGCGAATGTGTCCAACAGTCAAAGGATGTGCATATGGTAGTGCAAATGTGTTTGAGCGCACATGTGTGTGTGTGTCTGTATTACAACGCCTCGCTTGGACTTGAACTCCTCTTGAGGACCTCTCCTACAAGAGAGGCTTTGAAGGTGGCCATAAATCTGCCTGCAGCAGGGTTGGGGATGACAGAACACCCCCCCATGAAACATGGCCTTGTGATTTCTCTGCTGTGTCTGACTTTCTAAGGCCAATTTTAGGCCATTATTACTGGTATTATTGTGACCTTTATTACAATAGCATAAAAACAATTATGGTGTTATTTAAAACACATAGTACAAACCTCACACACAGTTACAAAAAGGTGATTAAAGTCACAATTATCCTACTCTTTCCTTTATACTTGACATTCATTTGTCTGGTGAAAATATATGTCCACCTAGGGGCCATTCTTTGATGCACTGATGGGAGGAAGATAGGTCAAATTCAGGCAGCCATTGTTGCCACAGCCATTCACATCACTCGTGTTGTGATTTTTATGTGTATAGACTGCGCTGGGTCAAGTCTTTTGGACAATATGTCAGGGAAAAAAGGGATTTCTATTGGGGATTCAGTTACTGAAGAAACAGGGGTGGGGGGTGGACTTAAACAGAATCCAGATCCCAGTGGTGTGGGGTACATTAATTGTGTGTGGGTGTGTTTTTGTGTGTGTAGGAATCTCTCTTTTAGTTAGTTATTTTAGTCAGTTTACATAGCTCTGTGTGTGCAGTTTAAGAGCTTACAGTTTATACACGCGCCTGTTGGTACGTGGAATAATAAACCTGGGTTCTCTCTGTGTGACCTCTAGGCTTTGCATGCATGTACACCTGGGCTGGAGAGGCAAGAGGGCTGGGTATTGAGAGTAGGGAAAGGGCCTCGAATATGGGGAAACTGTCTCAGGGAGCGGACAACACTGTGGCAGAGGACACGGCGGGGTAAAAGGAGAAGGCTGATAGCGTAGGCTGGGGAACGGCTGGGTTAGGGCTCGCCTCTGGGTACTTTTTCACGGAGCTGAGCTCTGACCTACATTTCAGCCAGCCAGAATCAACACAGCTGCCAGCACACTGGGGATGTGGGAATACACCTAATGTGCGCACACACACACACGAACAGGAACGAACAGGCAGAACAAAATGCCTTTCTGCACACACAGCTGCGCAGAGATTTAAAAAAGGTACACTCCTGGATTGTGTCCACCCAGAACACCATGTCTCCCCAGTTCATTGTTCACATGGCTGTAGAGGGAGGGGCAGAGGAGATGTGAGGCTATGAGCTCTTCCTACTCCTCTCCAAAAAAAAAAAAAACACAAATAAAAAATACAATGTATACAACTGGTTTCCCACACAAAAGGATACATACGACACCAACAGAGGAGCGTACCTTTAAACACAACCATGAGAGTGAGTACAATGAAAGGTCAAGCTCTTTCTTTCCTGAACTAGCATGCCCTACAACAAACAAACAAGAGCGCACGGCACTGCGGCCTAGCAAGCGCAGCATTAGCTTCTCCATTACATTTCAGGCCTCATCGTACAGAGTTAATTACGCTAGCCTCAATTGTCTGACGTACAAACCAGAAAGCAGCGCAGTCAACACCACGTCCGTGTTCCCAAGGAAACTGAGCAGTAACTATTCAAAATCTTTGCACTTCAACCGACAGCGGCGTAGCATGCCTGAATAGAGAATTACGCATAATGTGCCATTAGCGGTTTCTCCTCAAGCTGTGTCTCCTATCACTTCAGAGGAGGTGGCACGCTTAGGAGCTCGTAGCGATACCACAAATGTTTCTTTTTGCACCTGCTCTATGAGAACAGGAGAGCGGTTGCCATCTGACAGAGCACAAGCGAGGCTGGTCTGTTTAGGGGCCAGACGCCAAGCTATAAACCCATCTAACTCGCATCGATATCACAAAATAGATTTTAAGCACCTTTAAGTTAATAGATGTCACGATTGAATTGTTGTGCAGTCAGAGTTATTAATGAGCATTAATAACCATCTTACACTAAACCAAGACTTGCCTATTGAGCTTCTTGAGACAAAACAACATTTGTCCGTGAAGCAGGGTCGTTTGGGGAACAATAATAGTTGATAAGATAATTGAGAATGATCATTTACATTTGACTATAATGTACAAAACAACCCAAAACACACTTCTCTTCACGCCGGAAGCAATAACAAACACAGCTTTAACAAAACTACTCACCTTGTAAATACACTTGTGCTGGTCACTGAGAACGCCCCTATCTTCCTCCTCCTCCTCCTCCTCTTCCTCCTCCTCCTCCTCGTCCGCTTGCGGCCTGTCCTCCTTGTCTTGTTTTTCCTGAGCGAAGAGCCGGCGCCGGCCCGCTTTGACCTGAGCCTCCAGCTCCTTCAGACGGTGGCAGACCCCGTTGGTGCGGTGGTGGTGGTGGTGGTGGCTGTGGTTGTTGCTGTTGTTGTTGTGGTGGTGGTGGAGGTGGTTGCCAGGAGACGCCCCCACCACCCCGCCCGCCAGCCCGTTCTTGGGCTCGTAGCGAGGCAGCGCCAGGGCGCCGGGCGTGGCGACGTCGGCGTGGCCCTCCAGGGGGCCCCGCCGAGACTCCAGCTCCCGCTTCTCGCGCAGCACGGCGGCCTGCAGCCGGAGGCGCTCCTCGGCGCCCAGGGAGTCGTAGGAGAGCAGGTACTGCAGGTAGGCCTCCTGCAGCTTGGCCAGCCGGTCCTGCGCCGAGCGCGGGATGCGCAGCAGGTCGGCCAGCTTAGTCCACTTCTTCAGGTCCATCACCTGCTGCATGCCGCCCATGTCGTTGATGAGGTGGAAGAACCGCGCCAGGTCCACCTCGCAGCCGCCTACACACACGCACACACGCACACACGCACACACACACACACGCACACACGCACACAGCAGTGAGCACAGAGGGGTGGCGTGTGGAACATTGGTCCCTGTGGCTAACTCATACAGTACACATTGCATCCAAAGCAGACATTTTGGGTTTACAGTACACTGTAAAACTAAGAAAAACAAACGAGTGTGAAATGCGTCGTGAAATTGAAAATAAGATATTTAGATAGTTATAGCAAATCCCTTTTTTTTTTTTAATCAATCTATTTATTGGAGGTTCTATTTTCACACAATATGGGAATAATAATCCTTTACGCACCCAACGGTGAACTGCATTTGGGAACGCTTGAAAAAAAACGCATGCAGTTGAATTCAACACACACACAGTCTATCTGAAGCGAGGCCGTTTACTCATAAAGCAGTGACGTGGTGCTGAGAAATGGAAGGTGACAGGGCTATCTGGGGGAAATATTGTTTGCCTACCCCCTCGCCTCTTCCCCACTCATTGTTATTGGCATCTATAAAGCAGTGAAATGCCTCTAGACCTTGCACAGACCAGCTGGTACACGCGTGCAGGTAGCGGTCTTCGCTTGCGAGGCCGCTTTTGTAATGGCTTTATAGAGCCTGAGCAGCTAAATGCAATTAAACACAGCGGGGCAGAGAGTGGGTAAACAATAGGTTCTTTAGTGAATGTGAACGAGCAGGAGAAAAATAAAATGCGCAAATCACGGTTAATCCATCTCAAATGTCAGATTTACATTATTGTTTAGTACAATCCTCACTTTTGTGTTTGGAATTCCACTCGTGGTTGAAACCGGCATTACAAAAAACGTTTTGGTTTGAAACAGTTTTCTCCTCCCACCTCCAAGTGGCAGCTGTTCCTCTCTACCCCTCCCCTTGTCTCACCCATAGGCTCAGTCTGATCTCTACCTCTCCCACCTACAGTCACATGCAGTGGATGCGGCTGCACAGTTCTGTTTCAAACACAAGCAGTGAGCTGGTGCAGAAAATGTAGGCTAAAAAGAAGCAACCATCCATTTATCCATATATCCATTTCTATTATGAAAGCAGCTTATATTATGTCACACTTGTATCTTATGCGTGATTTAAGACTGACTGTATTTTTCATGCCATAAAAGTGCACTATTTGACCTGGTTAAGTTTCACAACATATCAATGGCCCAGAAGATTATAAAAGAGCAATAAGCATGACTGGGAAAAGGAAAAAAGGGCATTATCACACGACGAGGCATTTAATACCATATTCTTTACACCTATAAAAAAAACTTACGCATGCCTAGGCTTACTCCTTGGGGTTTACAGCACGGACCAGAGATATCAAACTTCAGCTCATTTGTCATAGCTGTCAACTCTCGCTTTGCCTGACTTTGCCTGCACCCTTGAAAGACAAATGACCACAAGTGTTGCGCAGAACAGAAACTGGAGGGACTAGTTTGGGATTGGGTTTTACACCCTTCTGCACCAGGGTCTAATTCACTCTTACAAAGAAATCATAGTTACTGTTGCACAATGTATTAGACAGGTCTAAAAAAGGTTTTCCTTCAAAAAACACATTGCTGAATCTAAAGAGATTCAAATCAGAAACAGCATTTAAGCGTCAACTCCAATTGAACTGAATTCAACTGACATGGGTTAGAAGACCAGATTGTACATTTTTGTGAGCCAGGGTCTACAATATGTGCTTGCCCAGTGGCCCCTAACGGTACGCTCCTTAGCTTGAGTCTGAAATCCCCCTTGTGGGCGACACTAGCATTACAACAGAAAAATAATTCAAAGTGCTTGCATTCCTCTCTACCCCCCTCCCCATTTACAAGGCTCACATTTTCTACTCCTCTCCTAAAAACCACATACACTTTCATGTAAAGTTGTGTTTAAAAACCACAAACAATGAGCAGAGGAAGAAACGTAGGGTTCTGGGGCACTACAACTCAACCGAGGAGCGTACCTTTAATGTGGAGATTGGGACCTCCCCAATAAGGTACAAATGTTCTGAAATAATCAATTAGTCTTTATTAGCATTTTTAAAGTTAGTTTCATTATTATATGTACACACATCCCCCCCAAGGGTGTTGACGGTGTTTTATATATGAATTGTATCTATATTAGATTAGATTTAACTTTGTTACTGCAGTGGAGTACTACTTCAGTACTACTAAAGTAGTAATTAAACCAAATGCAGTTTGCCGTCCAGCCAGATGCACATAGCAGCATCAAAGCCAAGCGCGGCTTGCTAGGGGGTGCTGCGCTAGCTCACCTATGACGGGGGGCTCGTCCATGGCAATGCCCTGAGATTTGAGGTGCTTGCGGATGCACGCCAGCCTCTGCACGTTGGGCCCCCAGCGCCGGCCCAGCTGGTGAACGCGCTGCACCTGCGTGACGAAGCGCATCTCCTCGCTCAGCTTGCACTCGGGCCGCCAGTCGGGCGGGGGCACCACGCGGCAGAGCCCGCCCGCCTCCGCCCGCTCCCGCGCCGCGTCCAGGTACGCCAGCGGGTCGTGGAACTCCCGCGGCGCCGGGCGGAAGACGGGGGCCTCGGCCAGCGCCGGCCAGCCCTCGGGCCGGCTCCGGTGGTGCTCGCGCTCCTGCTCGCGCTCCTGCTGCCGCGCCTGCTCCTTCTCGCGCTCCCACTCCTTGTCGCGGTCGGGCTTGGGCGGCCCGGGGTTCCCGGACGAGGAGGAGGAGGAGGAGGACGAGGACGAGGCGGGGGGGGAGGATGAGGAGGCGCAGGCGGGGGAGGGGGGCGTCTGCTGGGGGCTTGAGGTAGTGATGGCGCGGCCGGGGTTCTGAGGGGGGTTGTGGCCCGCGGAGGGGGAGGGGGAGGAGGAGGAGGAGGAGGAGGAGGAGGAGCTGCGGCCGTGAGACCTGCTCTGCTGCTGTGCTTGTCGGATCAACATCAGCTTGCCGGCCGACGCCCGCTTGGGCCGCTGGTTCAGCGGCTCCCCGCCGGCTGCTGGTGTGCACGGAGGAGAGGCCTGCTGAGGGGGAGGGGGAGCGCAGGACAGAGGGGGAGGAGCCTCCAACGCATGTCCGTTGGCGAGCGGCGGGACAGCTTTCTCCTGATTGGCCGCCCTCTTGCCGTTGGCGCGCGTCTCCGGGGGCGACGGGGGCTGGAGCTTGGCCTTCTTGCCGTCGGCGTCCGCCCCCCGGCCCGCCGAGCCGAGGGCGGCCTCCAGGCGGCGCTTGGAGTTCCTCAGGCCCTCGCGGCCGGGACACTCCTCCTTGCCCACGGCGCTGTGCCGCTGGCCGTTCAGCCGGCCGTTGAGGCGGGGCCCCGCGGCCTTGTGCAGCCCGTTGGATAGTAGCACCTGTTTGCGGGTTTTTGCATTGCTGGGGTAGGCCGGCGCCGCCGCTTTTCCTGAGTGTGGCTGGCTGTGCTGATTGTGATTGTTCGCTGACACGGGGGTCGAGGCGGCGCTGCTGCTGCTGCTGTCGGTGGTGGGGGTGTGGTGCTGCTTGTTGCTCAGTTTGGTTTTCTTGCCCAGTTCCCTCTGCTTGGCTTTGGTGTACGTGACGTGGCCCTTGGACACGGTGGCCGTGTACTTCTTCACAGTTTTGGACGGCAGTCGGAAGTCGCGCCCCTTTTTACCGGCGTGTGCCGCGCCCGTCCGCGTTAGACCGTTCACTCTGGAGACCTGAGGAACACGCAGAAGGAGAGAGAGTCGCGGGGTTAGACGAACGCTTAAATGACAGAAAATGCTCGAGTACGCGTGAGAATTACGCTCACTGCAGCGTACAGGAAGCACGGAGATGTACTGTATCCTGCCCAACACACACACACACACACACACACACACCCCTTGCCATCGAAGGAGGCCAACATTCGAACATTGCTGGCTCGGCAGTAAACAGTGCCGCTCAGACCCAAGCTATTTGCGGAGCCCTGCGCTATTCATTACAGAACCAATCAACCGTCTGGATTACTGTATTTCGCCCAGGCCATCCGCCTTTGCAAAGTGCAACTCTCTTCTCAGACTGCTTTTAAGATAAAGGCTGAGATTCCGAGTGGGGATACACGCAAACCAGAAACCACAGTGTCTTGACAGGGGCAACAGGGAAGGAAGAACGGCGGCGGTGGGTGTAACTATGGCAGACATGAGAAAGTGTGTACGAGGGCGGGGGTTTGGCTCCATGGTTTCTCTTAGCAGATGGCCGGACGGTATGAGGTAGGACTATGGGGTTATGGGCCTGGAATCAAATCCCATAAAAACAACCTTTTATTTGCAATGAGTTTCCTTAAGCTCTTTTATTGGCTTTTTTTTTTAATGCCACTGTGTCTGCAAGTACGCGCGTGCCTATAGGTTAGTGTCCCAGACGAAGCAGCGCGACAAGAGGGAAAAAAAAAAAAGGGAGACAGGAAAAAGAGAGAGCGAGAGCATGAAAAGGATAGGCATGTCGCGTTTTTATGTGTAATGTGTGTCTAGCCTTTGAGGGCCCCCAGCTGTAGATGAGAGGGCTTGGTCTGGTGGTGTCTGGTTCCGCTGGCTGGCAGACTGACTGACTGACTACAGCTGTGGGAACCATGGTTTGGGCTAGCCAGCCGCAAACCCAGTGGAACAAGCACAGCTCAGCCTCCCTGGACTCGCAGCACGCGGCCCAGCATACTGTAGAAGCGCCCCGGAACTTGCTACGCCAGCGGTTATCGAGCGCGTAGCGCTACAACCCGCAAAAATAAGCGGTTTATTGTTTGGGACCCCTCCCGGGGCTTGCAAATGTTTTTAAAAGCAGAACATATAGTTTATAGAAATATTATATAGAGTATATCAACACAATGTTATCGAAAAATTTATGCATATTTTATAAACCTACACTAATACATTAGTGTAGTTGAAATAAATTTGTGACTTTTTTTGGGGGGGGGGGGGGTCCGGTCCCAGAATGTTCTATGTTGTCCTTCCTCGACTCTACCGGTTCAATACACGTTACCATAGTGACAGGTCGGCATTGAAATTAATATTTCTAACGCACACTCAGCCTCCCAACGTTCCCTTTTCCCTCCCTATGATTTAATTCATCCCTTACTTCCATTTCAGACAGCCTTTCCAAGAATATCAACTCCCCCCCCACACACACACACACACTCTCTCTCCCCCTCTCTCTCTCCCTCCACCTACTCCCTCCTTCTCGCTACATTGTTTTCATGGCCCACTTTTAGGGCTGCTGGGAGACTCTCGGCCCCTCTTCTCCTCATCCCTCCCTCCCTCTATTCTGTCCTAGCCTGGCGTTTGGAGACGCGTAGACAAAACTAGGCGTACCGGGCCACTGAATCTGGAGATTTTGCGAGGTGAGTCACTAGCGCGCTGGGAGGTCTGTGTCACTCCAGGCCTGTGTTCTTGTGTTCTAGGGTCCTTGTGTGTTGGATTCCCATCACATGACATAATGGAGCCGAGACTGCGTAGTCATTAATGGCGTTTCGATATTTGAAATAATAAGTTGATCTTGAGGTTTAAATCAGTGACATTTGATTTTTTTTTTTCATAGATCAAAACCCTAAAAAAAATAAGTTCTCCAATCTTTAATAAATTGACATTTCAGAATTTGAACTGACTAAATCTCTTAATTTCAACAACAACAAAAATCAGACAATCCTAAGAATTTGAATTCACTGAAATTCTCAATTTGAATACATGCCCTCATCTTGGGAGAAGAAGAAACACTTCTAATTGGAGTATTATAAAAAGAGGTGACGTCATTGGACAGAAACCTGCATGCCTGTGAGCCTGGCAGAGGGAGGAGAGGAGGAGAGAGGAAATGGAGTCATCAATCACAGCCGGGGCTCTGCAGGAGGGAGGTGACAGGAGGACCATTGACAGATTCGCCTTTGAAGGGCTCTCGTGTCACGAGTGTTTTTGTGTGTGTGTGAGTGTGAGTGTGAGTGAGAGAGAGAGAGAGAGAGAGAGAGAGTGTGTTGTGCTAGTCTCAGGTGGTGGCGGGGGGGGGGGTTAACACAAAGACCGGGCCATTAAAAGATAAGGGAGGGGGTGAAACCTAACCCTGCCTCCATCAATCGTCTGAACCCCCACCTCTTCCGCCCCACTGACAATGGAAAAAAAAAAACAGCGAGACACAGGCAGACATGGAGAGGGAGGGAGGCCGAACGCAGAGACTAGAAGAGTGGTGAGACGGGCACTCAAACGTTATGGACATCAAAACATCTATACAACAGATCTCACTGTTCACCATATACTAAATAATTTAAGTAATAATTGATGACAATCCCGCCATTAGTTTCAAATGACATGCACACAGAGACGGGACCTTTTTTGTCTTTTCTCACCATCATATTGTTACCCTACTAGAAAGAGCAAAGCAGAAACAAAAGGACAACTGGAACACTGAAGCGCCCATCAGGTGGGAACATGATGATTTAGCATTTAGCCAGCTAGCTGCTACGTACATTTGTGTATCCGACGTGCTGACCAAGCAATAAATCTGAGACAATCTGTTATGATGGCTTTCTGCCACAAGAGGGCTCAGCGGGCCAACTGCTCAGCACTCCTCAGGGGGTCTCAGCTAGTGGGTTTCTCTCTGTCTCGCTCTCTCTCGCTCTATAATTGTTTGGTCTATTCAAAAAGGAAATGGAGGCTTTCACTGAAAGGGAAGAACAGAGGAACAGAGAGACAGGTGGAAATGTCTGGATTTAAGGAAAAGAGGGTGATTTACCTGGTTTTGACAAGTGAAGTAGACCTTGTCAAGAAAGAGGGAAATAAACTGAAAGAAAGCAGGAAACCAAGAAAGAAAGAAATAAAAAGGCTAAATAAATAGTATGACAATAGCCGCGGGCAGAAAGAAACTGCAAACATGAATAGTATATGAAAGAATATAAAGTCAAACTCAAACGAGGACGCACAAACAAGAACAAACACAGGCAGCCGGAGCCTATTCTGTAGCGGATCTCGGTCGCACGTGAGCAGAGGAAGGGAGTGGGGAGGGTCTTGATGACATCATGTGTTGCTATAGCCCAGCTGGGGCCTGGCAGGAAGATTTTAACAGGGAACATCTGCAGCAGAAAAACACCGACGAGAGAGCGAGAGGAAGAGAGACAGCCGGCCAGCTGGGGAATAAGAGAACACACGCCCACCCCCACCCCCCGCACATCTATTCTGGATAATAAAGAGACACAGATGTGTAAGGTGGCTCTGCGGTGTACATAAAAAAAAAAGAAAAAAGAAAAACAACATGTATAAGACACAGGGAAACGCAGCGGTAGCAAGCGTACGAGCTCCGATGAAGGCGTCCGTGCCTTCTCCGTGTTCCCTAAAAACCACACCATTACGGCTAATACGACACACGTGCTCCTCACCACAGCTGGTCGAGGCGGTGCGCGGACAGACTGTACCTTTCTTATTAGGGTCGTGATGCGACGCAGCCCCAGGCAAGCTGACGTTTAAGACGAGGAGAGACAGCGGAGAAAGGTCACCAGGCTGTGGAGCCATCACAACACGCTGAGCTAAAAGCCCTACGTAGAACGGCTCTAACCATTCACTGGACAAGTGGCTTCAGACAGAGATGAAGAAAGAGAGAGTCGAGGTACCTAATGGTTGGTTTATTTAGACAGTTATGAGGGGGGAAGCGATTGAGAGGTGATTAAAAGAGACCTAAATAAATAAATGAACCATCGTCATGGCTTTGTTATAGCTCACCTGTAGTTACTCTTTCCAAAGCGACTACATGCAATTGGATCAGTTGTGGTCGAACGCCCAGCTCCAATTAGGTAAATAAAGGAGAGGGAGCCATCTAGTGGTAATGCCCGATTTAGACTCTAGTGGGATCATTAATAGATCTTAACATGCCTTCTACAGAACAATGTTTACTGTAACAGGTTGTATATCTGTATATAAATATGTTGCCACAAGCCCCTATTAATAGATTATTAAATCACAGTGGGGTATGATAATGAATAAACCCTTAGTATATTAGGTAAAAACCCCAGGTTGTTTTAAGGGCTACTTAATCACTTAACCTTTAATATGGCTTAGCCAGTACTTTCACAGGCGTGTGCGTCCTGAACACACACTTAACATACACACTGCTAATGCTAATCGGGGGTGCTAATCCTCCCAAATGACTGGAGCCATGTTGTCAAGGGCACGATATGTCCGTTTTACCACGGGCGTAGAGAGCTAATAAAAATAGAAAAGTGAGAGAGAGCGCCTGAGAGAGAGAGCCTGATAAAGAGCGTGAGAAAGAAAGGGAGAGAGGGGAGAAAGGTGAGGGCAGGGAAGCAAGGCAGCAAATACACAGTAGGAGAGGAATAAAACTGAATAATGTAGGGAGCCCAGCACAAAAGAAAGAGAGGGAGTGAGAGACACTAGGGCTGAAGTTAGTCTTGGCAAACACCGAGATTCGTTGTTCGCTTAATTAGAAAGTTCTGCCTACTTCAAGATGTGAAGCACAGGCCAGCCTGCCTCAGTGACGACAACACTGGGTAGAGGCCGTCCTTGAGCAGATACAGAGAGACAGAATTATAGAGAAGGAAAGAAAGTAAGACATAAGAGCGGAGGACAAAGAGAAGCTGCACAAAGCCCGGGAGATGCGAACGTGATTATGTTAAATGTAGTTGTCAGAACATTCGTTTCTACGTTACAGCCACTTCCCTACCCATCGCTCCTCTTCATCTTTTTTTTCATCTTGTGGAGCTCCTTGAAACCCACTAAGTGTCAGAGAGAGAGAGAGAAAGAGAGAGAAAGAGAGAAAGAGAGAGAGACACCCTCTAGCCAGCACTTCTATATATAGCTGCAGTCAAGGCAGGCCAAAACACAATCATTACTCTCTCCCAGAGACAATGGACACGAGGAGAGAGGATTAGGACTCCAGTGGAGAGCAGGCAATAGAAAAAGAAAAAAAAGGTACAGGAGAAAACCCTGAAAGCAGAGAAGCACTACCAATAAACTGAACTATTGATGCCTGTTCATCAACAACATCTGCTAGTATAGCCTGGCAAATGGCAATTTCAAGTATATACATCTTTTGCACCTCAAGATTCCTAGGGGGATTTAAAAAAAACAACCATCCTCTTATGACTTTCAAACTCTCTCACCAGGGGATAGAAATATAAACGTATAACACAGACACTAGTTCCCTCAGCTATGTAAAACAACAATAGCATCAAAGGGGGAAGTTGCGAACACCACACAAGCAAGTCTTTATAAAACTGACAACCAACACTGCTGCACTTGTGTGTAAAGAACACAAAAGCCCTGTTCACTCTCACAGATGTTTTGACCTAATGTGGCTGATTAGAGAATGGTGTCAGCTGTCAGAATTCCACAAATGACAGTGGACTTTGGTACAGGCTATGCAAGTTCATGAAACTTAAGTCCAGGGCACTCTTCTTTGAGATACTTTTAAAGGCTTATAATAAACAGACTAATAGCGGAACACACTTGGGCCACTCTGTTTCAACATTGGACTCTTACAAATACAAATAGTGCATGTTAAAAAAAAAAGTGTGCAGCGTGCATATAAGTATTTTTAAATGTCCCAGGATTATCCATCAAAATAAAGGTAAAAGTATCTAAAAGAAGAGTGTCCTGCACTTTTGTTTAATTAATGAAAACATTGATTGTAGCCAATATATTTATTGCACTCCAAGCATTCGACCTAGCTGTCGAATGGCTAGCTAGACATCTTTCGTAAACCACCAACTTCACCGCAGGCGCCCATGTTACTCCCACAAACTGCAATAGAATGCATTTACTGTAGCTGTAGCTGTAATGAATCTGTGCATTCGGTTCACCGCTGTTTGAACTGAGTGTCATGCTTACCTAAAAACCTACGCTACACAGAACCACTTTGTTGCCATCATTGACTGCATTCTTCCATTCACAACACTTATGAAGCAACATGCAACTGAATGCAGCCTGGCCTACCTGCTTGTGTAGCTCCTCGGCAGCTCTCCTGGGTGCTAGCCCGTTAGCGGCGAGGCCTCTGCTGCTGGCCAAGGCCTGCTGCTCTCTGACCTGCTCCCGTGCCTCCGCCCGCTCGCTGCGCTCCCTCAGGAGGGGCGGAGGGGGAGGCGGGGGAGGTGGCAGGAGCGGCGCCAGAGTCTCCCTGCCGTGGGTGCCCGCCTTAGGCCGCGGGCTCTCCCTCGTTCCGGCCTTCCCGTGGCCATTGAACACTAGAGGGGAAAGGGGAAAGAAAGACTTGGCATTATTACCTGTGCCTAAGCAGAGCCAACGCATTAAAAATGCACTTGTAATGGTAAGCAGTCCCCAAATCAGCAAAGTCTACATTATAGGACCTTGTTAAGTTATCTATAAGACTAAAAGCAGCTCTTAGAAACAGCCGTTACGTGTCTGGGCTAAATGTCTCGGCTAACAGCTCCCCTGGAACAGAACATGCTTTAGTGATAAAGCACCACACATTGTTATGATTACAAATAGCACACCAGCAAAAGTAAGGCTTAAAATGTCTTTGTATGTTGTTGTAGCTGACATAGCATATACAGACTGACCCACTGAATCGTCTTTTAAAAAGAGAGACTACTGCCTGGCAAACGTCCAAGTACATGTTGATGGTCTGTGCCCCCCCTCCCCCCTCAATACCAAATGACACTAAGCTATAAATTACACTTGAGCAAACGGAACAAGAAACAGTGGAAAGTTCCCACCGGTGTGCCCATCAGGTAGGCCAGTGGGCTGTATCTCAGCTACCGAGTTGCCAACGCCTATGTGAGGACATAAGCCTTCTCAATACCCCCCCCTGTGGTGCAGAATAGCTTCATAAACATGAATAGTTGAAACCGCCAACGGTGGAACGGAAACGGACAGCACAAACATTGCGGAGACAGGCTTTTGGCTAACGCATAGCCACCAATCAAGAGAAATATGCATGCTTTAAAAAGGTGCGCATGAAAACGTCTTTATGCCACACGTCAATGACCCGGTTCAAAATGAATATAGACCGCCTAGCGCCCGCGTGGCCGATGCTAAACGAGCATAGCCAAGCCGTGCCAATTAACACACGCATTCAATAGCTCTCTTTAGCTTTTATGAGACTCAATACGTTTTATGGCGTCTTAATATCAACAGGCACGGGCTGTGTGCGGGAAGAAAACCACAAGGTTCACGTGCACAGACTTATCACCGTGTGCATGTGTCCACTTTATAACTACAAGTGTGTGTCTGCAGGTCTTGTGGGCCTCTGGGCTGAATGAAAAACGAGAAAGAAATCCTGCGAGGCGAGGAACTGGGCCCAATAAAAGCTGTTTAATTTAGCTATGTCAACATGGCACATGGCCGAGGCTCGGAGAGAGTGAGAGAGGGGCTGATGAATAGCTTTAAATGCAGGGCCTTTCCTTAATTTTCCCCTTCTCTCTCTCCTTTTCTGACTCCCCTTTGTTCTCCTACACTCTTATTCTTTGTCTTCTTGTCCTCCCTTGGAGCTCGTATAAACCTGCTCCTGGTTGGAGAGCAGCCCACGCTGCATATTAAAGTGTCACGTTTGACACCCATTCCAACACCGCAGCACGTACTGAGGTAGGTGTTTGAGAATGTGTGTGTGCGCGTTTTCTAGCTTGAATGCTACCAACACAAAACACGTCGGGTTTATAATTTCCCTTTTATGCGGATGCATGAACGCACTTAAAACCTATATTGTCCCCACAAAACCCGCACAGTGCTCAGACAATATTTTCACAAATGGTACGCAAATGGTACGTGTGCGTGTATTCTCTCTCTCACATTCCTCTGCATTCCACCAAGCAGGACAGGACAGTGAAGGATTCAACTTTTGAACTTTTCTATAGCTGCAAACCCTACACATAGCATGTCTGTTCTGAATTATTTGAATATCACAAGGCCTGAACGGCTGGGAGGAAGAGGAGACGTCGAGGATTAAAGGACAGGGGAGGGAGATGGACGGAATAAAGTATTCTGTATAAAGGGTGTTTTACACACACAAAAAGAGGGAAATTTGTCGCACAGGCCAAATTTAGACTGTACACACACACACACACCCCACCCCCCCTCAGGGGTGTATGCTTACACGCAACCGTGCGTGTTTGCATGTGTAATGGGGGGGCCCTGGCCAGCTGTTGCAGTGTGTGCATAAACACCATGTTAGGGCTCAGCACTCCAAGTGTTAACTGGGCTGGAACTGAGTGGATGTGTTGGGCCCGCGGTCCCATGTGACTGGTATCCTCGTCGTGGAAACACAGGACGCCGCCACTCACGGCGGATTGTCTGCCCTGCATCTATTGGGGCCGCTCATTCCTCCCCCCGTTGAGCTTTGGACGTTCTCCCAAAAAAACGCATCCTTCCCACTGTTAATCTCAATGGGTTGTGTTTTATGAGGTTTTCACGGCTCACTCATGAGCGTGTGTGAGCAATACGGGCAAAATATATTGTGTTTTTAGACATCTTTTAGGTGAAGTATATGTATCGCAACGTATTAGTTTAGCTACACGCCATCTTTAAATAAAACGTTTGAATTTAAATTTGTTTAAAGTACTATTATACATTACAATCGCACACTATTCCGGCTGAAATCATCACAGGAAAGACAAAAACAAAGGTGAATGTCTAAATAAATGTTTTAAAAACACATTAAATAATATATAATATATTGTCATATTGACCGGATGTGGGCCAGTGTGTGAGACACAGGGAAGACAACAAATGCTACATGCACACACACACACACACACACCTCAGCACATTTAGCCTGCGTGAGAGAGTGTTTCCCGGGTTGCTGGGTAACAGAACACTAGCGTTGGGAGCGCTGTCCTTACCGTGCCCGTTGAGGGGCTGGCGAGCGGGGGCCTTGCCCTTGCGAGGTGTGGAGTGACAGGAGGAGGAGGTCTGACTGTTCCCGCCGGCGGCGTGGAGGTGAGCGGCGGCTCCTCCTTTCACCTCCTCCTCTTCATCCTCGTCCTCCTCTTCCTGAGAGCTTCCGAAGTAAGCCATATTGCTGGGCAGGGCCGACGAACCTGGGAGGCCACAGGGGGAGAGGAGGAGGAGCCCAGGGGAGGGGAAGGAGGAGAGGGAGGGAGGAAGGCAAGGAGGGCGAGAGACTCACGTTAGCATTAAGGATGGCACTTTAGTAAATAGACAATCACATCACTCTTTACATGAAAGTGTGGGCTATATATTTGTTACAGTAAGACAAATGGAGACGCCTAACTCCCAGGTCCACCATATGTCTGTCTGTCTGTGTCCCTCTGTCTGTCTGACTAGTGTTTGTAAATACAGAACGCAATGCAACACACTAACAAACAAGAGCCTCTTCAATCGTAATTTGTTGTTTGTTTTTGGGATTAATGTAAAGCTTGAAGAAATATCCCGCCTTCCTTCCTTTCTAACACTTGTCACTTATTGTGCCATCTCAGTGAAATCTAGTTTTATCTGTTGAGAGCCTGTAAATGATGCCAGGAAGTGGATGGATCATGTTACTTCTGTTAAGTAAATGCGCACACACACACACACCTACATAAGCGAGCAAGCATGCGCATGCGTCATGCACACACAACATCCACAAAACTCACTCAAAGTGTCGTAAAGCCGAGAGCTCTGTTATTAAATCCCATAATGCTGCCCTCGTAAATCAGTGTGCAAACAGCTGCTCCAGTCATATATACGCTGGCGCTAATACTAAGAGTCTTATTGGGGAAGGGGGGGTTGGCTGTATAGTGCCTCCAAAGTGCCCCGTGAAACGGATTAGAAACCAGCTCGACCAGTTGTCAGTCATGCTCATCTGGGCAACAAGCAACACAGGTTGAAGCAAGGCGTGTGTGTGTGTGTGTATGTGTGCATGCATACAAGGTTGGATCTCTTTAACTTCCTGTATGAGGGCCTCTTCCTTATGAGAGGGAACATGCGACTCTCGTAGGACAAAAGACAAACTGTGTGTGGTACAAACACACACAGCTGCTCTGACCACATGGCTCTCCACACAGCTACAAGCTTGATTGTGTCAGCATATGATTTGTGGATGCGCGCATGTGTCAAATTTTGTTAATCTCTCTACAGTATATGAATGTGAGTGCGTGTGTGTCTGTCTGAGTTTTTGGTTTGCCTTCACATAAAAGCAGCTACAGTACGGGCAGATTTGCCAAAGCACTTTTCGGCAGAATAATGACATTTCCCATCAGCCCCGTCGCATAGAGCTACTAGCATGCTAGGCATCACCCTGTGTGCGTTTGTGTGTTTACACACCCCTGAACATAATGATATAACAACACAGATTGCAATTGCAGAGAAAAACTAACTAAAATCCAACATTAAAGTTAATGTGTTCTTTTATAATTCAGAATTGACTCCACTCTGTCCTCCGCAAGAACTGAATCTAAATGTTTATGACCTGGAAAATTGTCAGTTTTATGAAGCTTTGAGTCGTTTATGACTGAAACGCATCAACAATCAAGAGGTTTATTACATGGGACAGAACATTTAAAATTTTCAAATTTTAAAAAAAATACTATAGAGAAATGATATATGTAATTATGGTCTATTATGAAGAAAGCAATTCAAATCAGCTACTGAAAGCTAAATCAGGATCAATTCATTCTTTTTAAGATAATAAGTTTTGGGTTAAAACAACATTTAATGTTATTCAATTTCTTTATCGAGAGAACATGTCTTTTAGATCAGCCAGCGTTTGGAATATGGACAAAAACTAGAACTTGCCTGCACCGACGCTGGCAAGGATCTCTACTTGGTCACAGGGTCTTTAAGAGGATCACAACCCACTGATTCATGAGCTCATCCCTGAGAATAATGTGCCGCTATTCTGAAGCTGCTCTGGCCCGAACAAGCGGCAGTCATCAGCTTGGGTTACCAGTAGCCTCGTGCCATCAATTAGATTCAGATATCACAGCTATGTAATGCAATGATGAGCACACACGCGCATACCGACTGCGCCACAGCACAGCGGCACCTGGCTTGGCTACGGTGTTGTGTGTGAGAGAGTGAGAAAAACGTGCTTAGGTTTCCCTGCTGAAAATAGTGTTGACACTGTGCAAGGCTTAACTGGTCTCTTGTGTTGAATACAGGGACGCCCCGCAGTAAAGAATATGACTTGGTTAATCACTACAGAACACACTGCAGAAATCCTAGACAAGCTAATCCTTTGCTTGATGTCCCAACACACTGAGGTGGGGCCGGAATATACCTTGTGTCAAATTAAATGGTACCCACAGTTTTCCACATTCTTACACCATATAGGGTGCGGTGTTTACGCATTTCCACAGTATCTTGAGTGGGACTTACTTTAGTGGCCAGATAGAAGCCACAGACCCTTTTAGTAGCATTTCAAGCTATTTAAGCAGTACGCCTACATTTGGGTGACTGGCTCTGTGCCATACACGCACTCCTACAAAAACAGACATACAGAAACCCACAAACTTGCAAGCAAAGCCACACACAGACACCTCATTCGTCTTTGGCCCTAGAGTAAACGTTGCCCTCTCAGGCCAAACAAACATGGCAACACACACAGACACATACACACACGGGCTCAATCAACATCTAATGACTTGCTTCATTAGCTAAATGGCTGAAATAGACCTCCCTGAGGAGGGGTCAGCAAGTTAATGGCAAACAGGCCTAGAGGGCACCCAGGGGTATGGCGGGGAGAGGACAGGAACTTTGGGAGAGATCAAGCACATGGAGGCTATGTAAAAGAAAATGACACAAAACAGTGGATATAAGTAGACAGTGACAGTAATTTCATAATGTTTTCCATCTGTTTGTTACTTTCTTTCTCAGAGTATCATGGTTGAGACGAAACAGCGCGAGAGAAACAGTGATACATACAAATTGTAAAAAAAAGACAGACTTTCAGTAATGGAGGAGTGTTGTAGGAGGAGAGCCAGACCTCTGACAAGCAGAGACACAACCAAGGCACGATTGTTTGCTCTAATCTAGTCCAGAAACCACAAAATAAACCCGATTAGGAGACAGGCAGGGGGGGGGGGGAGAGAAGAGGAGAGAGGGGAGAGACCAGCCGTCTACCTACAATCTAATTGGCCAAGGAAACAAAGTCGGTCATCTTCTCAGAAAAAATTCTTTCATCCACACTGGTAGTAAATGCAACCCAGGCCTGCCCCGAGAGCTCTGCTCAAGCACGGGCTCAACACCACCCCTCCGCCACCCCTTCCCCAATTACACCAGCTTTTCATCTGCCTCATTCCAACCAAAGACAAATCATAATTAGGTCTGAAAGAGTCTATTAGGGTTGTCATTTTTAACGGGGCTCTTGGGTGGATGGTGGGGGGGCATAATTATCAACTCTCCATTCTCCTACTGTACCCCTCCTTTGTCCCCTTAACTGGAACTGAAACAATCAGGACAATTTATATAGTCAGTCAGGAGAATTCAGCAGCTCAGGGGACGAGAGGGGACGCGCAGAACGTTACATGAACGCTTTGTGTGAGTGTCGCCTTAAAGGACAATTTCGGGAGGGGGGGGGGGGGGGGGTGGGTGGAGGACTGGCTAACAGAGAGAGAGGTGGGGCTATTGAGAGAAAAATTAAGGATTATGCCCCCAATTGACATTCCCTGATGTCAGCAGGCCTATTAACCCCATTGGGGCCTGTGTTCTGAGAAATGTAGCATTTTCTACGTCCTTCAACACCAAAGTCACAGCTCTGTATACAGACTGTCCCTGCTTTCATCAAGTATCATTCATTAGAACAAAAAAAATAAAATAAGCCCTTCTAAACACAGCCAGACCACATTTATCCAACAACGACACTAGACAGATGCCAATTGGCTACATATGGGCAAAATGGGGTCAGTAAGTGCCAACAGAAGCCATGTCACTAAGACTGGAACATCTTATTTCTAAAATGTATACCCAGCTGAAGAAGTCTTCTTCAGCGGGATTAATGTCATGCGAAAATCAAATCCAGCCTCCATCTTACAAAGATAGGGGAACCCAGCAATGCTTTGAGGCAAAATCCACTTGATCCAATGCCAGGTTAAACAAATCTTTCTGAGAAACCAGATGTGAACAGGCACAGTTTTACCCGCTAAAATAAACAGCTCCTCAGAAATCTGTGGTCTTTCGGTTCACTAGGTCAAAGCTGGGTCGCAACAGGTAAGCAAAGGCAGAGATACCGGCACACCCCCCTCCCCATTTGCTGGGGGCTGGTAAGCCCCGGAGGTGACCCAGGGGGCCGCGGAGGTAAACAACCCACTGTCTGAGAGACCCACACGTATGTACACAACACACACACACACAGCCAAACTTGGAAACGAGTATTATATAACACACTGATATCTGTATGAAGGGTTACTCATTTACGACCTAATCTGTTATTATCTGATCTCGCCTGGGAGCGCGTTTGAGTTGCCATACCGCTGTCAGTACAGTGAACCAGCAGCAGCAAATACAGCCCTCCACCGACCACGGTCGGTGTATAATCCCATAATAGCATTATCGGTGAATTAATACCTTTTTTTAATACATTTTCCTTCCTGCTGTTCCGTGCAGGAGTGCCTTCGCTGCTGCTAGCAGCAGCAGACAGTCTGGCTGCCGCCCAAATGGCTTTCTCTGTGGACATAAACAGGCCAGCTACAGGCACGGACCACACATAAACACCCTACTGACAACACCGCCAAGGATCAAGCGCCGTGCGTGTTTGACGGGAGGGAGGGGGGGGGGGGGGCGCGGGAGCGCGAGGGAGATAAATAAAGGCTACGGGCCCTACAGGCGGGCATGGGCGGCGGGCATGGGCGGCGGGCATGGGCGGCGGGCATGGGCGGCGGGCATGGGCGGCGGCGTTCACAAGCATCTGCAAGCTAGAGGTCCTGTTATTCACTTTTTGGGTGCCCCATTGCGCTCGTGTTGCATCAGAATAATACCCCCCCCCCACACACACACACACACACACACACACACTCCACCCTCCCCTTCAGGAATTAAAATGTATTTTTCCGCAACAACGACCCCATGCGGGGAAATCAATCCCTAAAGAATAAGATCTAGTCATGGCGGTTGGATAAACAACTTTCACTACATACGCTACATGAGGAAAGATGGAAAAACAACGTGTCAGGGCTTTCATAGAGTGCAGGGATAGAAAGCTCCGCTTTCACATTGTATTCTGCCGCTGGTTGCCCATGTTATCGCCTTAATTCTTCTTAAAAGGGCTTTTATGCGGCTGTCAGAATGAGTGATGGATGGAAGGGCTTTGTGCCGTACGTTTGTCAGATAAGATAAGGCAATATCATGGCGGCGTGTACGCGCGTTGCCACAACCACACTCATTTGACGTCACTGATCAGGGGTTGGTGTACCGACTAGCCTGTCTTAACCCCACACAGCTTTATAAAGGCCTTTTTATAAATGCAAATGGGTCCAAATCAGAAACACAGGGAATTAAGGAAATGGAGATTTCCCAACTATTGCTGTAGATCCTGACAGGTGTATCTTGGCAACATATATGATTGAGCCTGAAGCGCGTGGCAACAAGACAACTAGAGGAGAGACCATATCAGAATCTTAAAGAGGATTGGGCTTTTCAGAGGATATCAAAGGCTAAACTCCCTTTGAAATGACGACAAGAGCCAAAATGGACGCAGTGTCCAGCCATGTAGCGTGAGGCGAAGTGTGTGTGCACAGACGAGGCAGAATTGTGACAAAAAGGTAGCAAGGGTACACACTAATGATAAGCATAGTAAAAACTTGTCAATATCAGGGATGAATTTGGATTTCCCCCATCTTACGTGCACGTCTGCGCACACACAGCAAACAGCCACAGAAGGCTCTGCTGGCATTCTCCAATGTCCCTGTCCTATAAGGGTTTTAGCATATAGGTCATGTGAGTGGCCAAAGGGAAAACGGAGCAAGCATGTAGTCCAGACAGACACACAGGGATAGATCTATAAATATAGTAGGCAAGCAGGGAGCGATAGACTGGAAAAAGCCCCCTGGAAAGACGGTCCATCGTTAGCTTAGCAACTTAACTTTTAAATTAGCAGCACAGCTTACAAACTGACTGGAGCGGCACACATTGGGAGGAGTATTTTAGCATAAAGGAGCAGCTCAGAACCATCTTATTTTACCTACTTCAGAGCATATTTATATCATTGGTTTGTGTGACATACTGGCCTATATGCAAATTAAAAGAGATTACCCACAAATAGAGTCATAGCCACCGCGAACATTACACTCTTGAACGTACCCCGCTAGATTATACTGATATAATACTTTATAATGGACTATTCTCAGCAGAATAGAGATGTATAGCAACTCCCAGTAGACCGAGACCTACATTTAAATCTTCTAAGTATTCTTTAGCCTACTTTATAGGAAGTGCAGATGTTAATGTTAACAGCAACTTAACCTCTTTTGTCTTCCAAAAGGGCTAATTCTTGTACAGGTGAAAGACACTGAGCTCTGTTTGGATCTTTACAGCTCATTTGACATCAAAAGGTGTTAAACAGAATGAGTGAGAATGTGTGTGAATGTGCATGCAAGTACTATTGTGTAAAACAGCCGCTGCGGTAGGGTGGAAAATGATAGACAGGGTGCTAAAGAATTTTTGGAAGGCAAGAGGGGAGAGTTATAGTTAATGAAATGCAGGATAATCTTAGCCCTGGGCAGGTACACTGTGTGTGTGTGTGGTGGGGTTTTATCAAAACTACATTATGACTTATCCAATTGTGTGTGTGTATGTGTGCGCGTGTGAGAAAGAGAGAACTGTTCCCTCTCGGATATTGTTGTTTCCGACAATAAAAAGGAGCACAGAACTGCTTATCCTTGTGACAGGTTGACTGTTAGACCTCACTATAGAACAGACGCTGGAAATCTCGGCAATTGGCACCACTCCGCTCGCGAGCTAAAGTCCCTCAATATTTGGCAGCGTTGTCCTTATTCATAGGCGTGTCATTAGAGTCTTACAGATTGCAGGCCTGTTCAAAGATCCGACCAGTAGCATAAATTAGGTGTGTCAATTTTTGTATCGCAGAGATAAAGATTTCTAATTATTACCTTTTGCAATGACCTTAAAAAAAAAAAGCCTGGACCTCTGTAAAGCTCATTCGAAGCCTCTGATATTTTAACATAGGTAGAAATGCTTTAGTTAGATTTGAATGATTTAAAATATGCACACAAAGGATCCCCTTTCATCATATAAGCATAAAAGGTACACATCTATCCATGAGGACATTGCTCCATGTCTACAGTCTACAACTTTACAGTTAACCTTCAGTAAGCCAGTTACAGTATGTGGTAAGTGAGCCCTTCAAAACCAAACAGCTTTTCTGTGTCATTTTTCTCACAAATGCCACACCTATACAAAATATTATAAAACTCAAAATGGGAAGGCTTTACCCAATGCACAGTCAACTTAATCATTATTATAGGGTTACGGACCTCAATCAGTGCAACCGACATTTTCTAATATGAAAGAAAAATTAAAGATTGCAGTTTTAATCCCCCCCCCCCCCCCCCCGTGTTGAGCGTGCCCTACCTCTTAGGCAGAGGAAGGTGAGGAAGTCCTCCGTCTTGGGCTTGCGTCTGGACAGGTCCTGGATGGAGGACGACGACAGCGAGGTGGAGGAGAGCGAGGAGAGGGAGGAGAGCGAGGAGGAAGAGGAGGGCACGGCGGGCAGGGCGGCGCTGACGCCGCCCGGGTCGGCCACCTTGACTGGCGTGGTGCTGGGCGAGTTGGGCTGAGACTGGGCGAACTTCCTCTGGGCCTGGAGCCTCGGTCTGCCAGGGAGGGAGGGAGGGAGGGGGGGAAGAGAGAGAGAGAGAGAGAGAGAGAGAGAGAGAGAGAAAGAGAGAGAAAGAGAGAGAGAAAGAGAAAGAGAAAGAGAGAGAGAGAGAGAGAGAGAGAGAGAGAGAGAGAGAGAGAGAGAGAGAGAGAGAGAGAGAGAGAGAGAGAGAGATTGAGTGCATTGTACCATCCTCAAATGGAAACAAACTAAAGTTAAGGCTTACGGTTAATGTTTGAAACAACTGTTGGGGGGGGCAAGAGTGGTTCCAACAAGGGACACAAATCGGTGAGTGTACATTCAATGTGAGGATTCATATTTTATTATTGAAAAATACAAATATACAAACGTATATTCTACCCACATTAAGGAAACATTAAGCAAGTCAAAATGGTGGGTTAATGGCAAATAATGCAACAGAAACCCTTATACACACACAATGATTCTTACATACATACATACACAAAAATTACAAATACACCAAAAAATTACCAAATACACCCCACAGTCTACACACAGTGCTGGTCTAAGCGGTTAAGCTCCCTAGTTATTAATTTGAAAACAGCTCTTGTCAGAGCTAAAACAACACACCTGGCTAATCATCAACTACAACGGAACAGGCCTGAACCAGCCTCTGCTATTCTCTTTATAAAGGTTCTTTCTCTAGGCATATGTCATGCTCAAAGGCCTTTTTGGCAAGTCCCATCTCAGTCTCTCTCTTCGTTTCAGAGTGTGTTGCTGGAGGTGAGGTAGGGAGGGCACACATACAGTCACACACTCACACACTCAGGAAATCCTGAGCTGGTAGCCTTATGAGGCAGGCTGTTCGTGTGTCTCAGTGAGCTGTGCTGTGAAGGAGCAGCAATGGTAGCGACGTGGATCATTTGTGGATTTTCTGTGACCGGGGCTGAAGATGGGATCACGTCTGGCGAACGGCCGCGGCACATTTGGAAAGGTGGCAAGCTCCGATTAGGCTTCAATCAGAGAACGGCGCGGTGTCAAAGCACGTCAATTTCCAGCCGTGACACAGGCAACAAGCTCGATGTGTGCGAAATTGAGAGATGATTGCGAAAGCTCGGTATTTGCAGGTGTGAGAAAACAAAACGAACGCATGTGTAGTCACTGTATACATCCAGATTGTTTGACAGTACAGTCAACTTTGGATTTAACAAGGTAGGGAGAAAATCTTGCGCACAGTAACGAAAAGGAAACTCAGAGAGGCAGACCTCAAACACCACCTCAGTACAAACCAGATACGAAAATACACACAGACAAAGGTTCCCCTACTTCTAGAGAGTGAGGAAAGATGAGCCGTAGAGAGAGAGGAAGCGGGCTGCAAAGCCGGAATAAGGTGCAAGAATGAGAGGAGAAAATGACACACTGACTGTGGTTCCAGCAGCTACAGTATATGGCAGATTTCTTAAGTCTCTCTTTTTCCCAAAAGCCCTCCACTTATCATTTTCCTTGCAACTAATTGCATATGCCAAATCGCCATGTAATAGAATAAACGGAAGAGCTACAGTGCTCAGTAGGCTAGGACTGTAGCTAGTTGTCATGGTGACCTACACTGACCACTGAAGTTAACGGTACTCTGGTAAAAATCGGCTTGATATTAGACATTCAAACTTTGAGTGTCAATCTCTTTAAATACAACACCGAGAGCAAATCCATTGGCATACTATTTTTCATCTCACTGAAAAGAGTATTCTATGGGACTTATTTTATTTTATTTTTTTAATCAATTTGTCCTGGTAAACGGACACTGTCTTGTAAAAGTGGCTGGCGGCTAAGGGGATAAGAGTAAATTTAAAACTAAATATCACTGAATGTAAATTACCTAGTGCACTCAAATTGTGAAAGCTTTACTATAAAAATCAGAAAGCAGCGGAACCAGCCAGTCAGGCATTTTAAAAAAAGTAAGCGGAATGGGCCAAGAAAAACGCAATCGGTGCATCCCAAATAAAAATAAATAAGAGTCACAAAATGACCAAGAACCAAACAAAATGAAGTCCCAATAGGAAATGACTTGGTCAGGAAACTGATAATATCTGCATTGTCACATGTCAGGTCTGATTTTAATCCCTTAAAAACATTATTTTCTTCTTTTTAAAAAACAGTGGTTTGGCTGAATTCTGTTTTTGTTTATTTGTTTAGTATCAAAGCTTTAAGCAGAAAAGCAGCCACCTGCTTCTAAAAGCTCAGTGTAAACCTGAGAACATGTTTGCTGTCTACCCTGCATATTCCCTAAAGAGCACCTGTCTAAAAAACACAAAAGCAAGAAATGCTCCCGCCTTCTGTTTTAGTCAATAACAGGCATTATTCCTGACCAAAAACTATTAGCCATTACCACCTAAGTCCTTATAATTTAAACAGTATGCTAATCAAATTTTTGTTATTTTACAGTATTCATATACTCCTTTCTTTCTCTCTGTAATAGAGCTTAATCTAAAAGGACAACATATTTATACCACCCAAGGATAAAATAATACCATTGTAGCAACCATTATTTATTTTGTAAATGTGTATTAATTTAAAAAGGAAAACATAAAGATGTAAATAAAAGCAATTAACATGAACAAGCCAAACAGCCGGCATCGTTTGGGAGCAGAGCTCACTTGTTTAGTTTAAATTAGTGCTGCATTTAATCTTGCCATTATTACAAGTGGCTTTGGGATAAGAAAATGTCATTGTTGTCTGAGAACAAAGCGACAAGCTTTCTTGCCAATTAGCTAGTCCTCAACAAACACTAGGGACATTAGAACACACACACACACACAGTGAAGCATATCATAAAAAGTAGCCTAGAAGTAGCGTGCGCACGCACACACACACACACACACAAATCCAACATGCCACCACCAACATCTGTGTTGACACCATGTTACGACAGAGAAACGCTATTTAAAAAGAACAAACTCTCCATGGAAGCCTTTTTAAAAAGCTGAACACCTGGGCTGTGTCATGGGTCTAGCCTTTAAGAATAAGATCTGAATTAACACCTAAAAAAATGAGAGGACGAGAGCAGGAGAATAGCATATGAAAAGGAAAAACAAAAACTAAATAGAAAATCCGTAACAAGAGTGGAACAAAAATAAAAAGGAAGCTTCAAACCAAGAGAGCGACGAGATAATGAAGTGACAAAAGTGACAAACATCCTGTCTAGACAGTCAACCTAAGCCTCATAGACGAGCCTTAAGTTCAGTGGGGCGACCCCAAGCTATCTGTTACCCATTAACCTACACGAGGGCCACGCTGTTGGGGTATTCTCTTAAAAGTCTGCCAAACATTAAACATACAGACACAGAGGCCATCTGGGTGCTTTCAATACAGCGCTATAGGCAATCCTAAAATATATAAACACTCTTGCTTTATTGTATGTAGTTCATGCACTGCACATTTTTCATAAGCAGAAACATACATAAATACATGGCAGCTTCCTCAGTATGTCTTATTGAGGCCTACTATAAAAATAGGTTGCTTTTCCACACTGTTTAGCAGTTTGCGTGTCAATGGAACGGCACAGAGCGATCCAGTGCAAAGATAATTAAAATCTTCTCTGGCAACAGGAAAAAAAAAAAAACAAAAAAAAAAAACAGAAAAAAAAAATGGTGTTGAGGAACAAAAATCCCCCAGGGTAGTTCCCAATCCCCGAATAATGTTATTTATTATGGGTGTCAGTAGGTCAAAGCACTAAATATAATTATAGCACCATTATATAACTCGTTCCTCTGCATGCCTCTATAAATATTGGTCGCAGCCCCAAATGCCGTCAATATGTCAACACTGGAGCACTCCTCCTTGATAGTAACACTGGAGCACTCCTCCTTGATAGTAACACTGGAGCACTCCTTCTTGATAGTAACACATCAGCAGACAACAGGGCGTGACGATACTAGACAATGCGCACACACACACACACACACACACACGCTCTGAGGAGCAGGTAAATATTTATCCACGAGTGTGGGACAAATATAATGATGACGAGGCTGTTTTTTTTGTCGTTTGTTTTTTTAAAGCATGCCATTCAGCCTGCCTCGCCAGAGACCAAACGATAACTCGAGCCCCGAGTGTGTCGACAGCAAACAAGTGTGTGTGCTTCTCAGGGTACACCGTGTTCCTGGGAATATTCAGCCGTAAAACAGTGCTCAAGTTGGATTTGGACTGATTAGACACTCGCACTGATTGAGGGAAAGAGATGAGAGGAAGAGGAGGGCGGGGAGGGGCTAGACATTACAACAGGATGTCCCCATTCATCCCTTACTAATCCACCTTTCATCCCCCCGGCCCCCACATCACCCTTCAACACACACCCCCCGGACATCTATCGGCACACAGACCGCTCGTTGAGGCTGACACAATACTGATTGGCTTTGATGAAGAAATAGAGGATGGAGAAACAGAGGGGGAACGGGAGAGAGAGAGCGAGAGAGACCCGCCAGGCGTTTACCTCGCATGACAAGCTACAGCTGTTCCAGCATGTTCCAGACAGCCCAAACCAGATCGCACAGCTGGGGAGGGGTTGACATTGATCACACCCCGCCACTCGGCCGCGGAACAACAACACTCTGCTCTCTTCCCAGCGAGATGCATTCTCCAATCATACAGCAGCCTGTAAAGCTCATTTCTACTTGTTTCCATAGGAACCGCTGCCGATGGTCGGACTACTGGGTTTCTTGCTGGTAATTGGTAACTGGCCTTTCAGTTTATCTAAGGACAGCGGTGCATTCAACAGCGAGACCGGCCAGGGGGATCCACCTTCAAGTCTGCAAGCACGCCAGGCACCTGCAGTGAGTTACTAAGTTATGAGGTTCACCGGGGCAGCTCTGTAGTTCCATTTCATGCTCGTCTGTGCCCCCACATGCTCAAGCCTTGCTCACCATTTGTTTGAAACGCCATCTGCGGTCAAATGCACTTGGCTGTAGGGGGAAAGGCAATGAAGGGCAGTGTGGTGGTGAGCATAGAAGTTGCATAGTGGGGAGGAGTAGAGAGGAGTGCGGGCCAAATGGCATTAAGGTGCGGTGGAAGGTGTGTTGGCAATGAACTTTGAGTTTCAACTAAAACATTGTTTTTGTTTTGTCGCTTTCAACCACAAGGTGCAAGTCCGTACACAATGTAGGGACTGCACCTTTAATATTCAATAACAAATATTCATTGTAACCCTACAAAGATCAGCATCAGTCCGGAGTGCAGCACATGCACTGCACGAAAGAGCAGCTTTCTCTCAACAGCATGACATCAGTGTGAAACCATGAGTAAGCAGCCGTTTGCGGGGCTGGCAACAGCCGATTCGTAAGGCCGCAACTTCCACTCGTGTGCATAAAGCAATTTTAACGTATGCAATAGTAAATACTTTAAGTGCCAATTAGGCAGGACTGATTGTTGAAAGGGGGGGATTTCACACGCATTTGATTTATTGAAGTTGATGTTGGCTCAGCAGGTTTGCATATTTCAATGTATTACACATTAAGTATTGATGAATGGAGCCCCAACGTGCGCAAATACGAGCAAGGCATAATTTAGAACAGTAGGGGAGCCAAGCGAAGACAAACATTCCTGGGACACCACAATGATCTGAGCCACATGAACAAACAGGTTTGCTATGTTTGGAGAGCAGGCGGCGCTAGCGTTCTTTTTCTATTCAACTTAACAGACCATCAAGGTAAGATTCAAGGTAAGACTCCAAGCATTATTCCTGGGCCACAGCAAACTCTGAAGTCACACTCGCACTTCAATACCAGGTTTGAAACATCACGCGGTGAAAACAATGTTTGCAGCCAGATCTCACGCCAAACAGAGATTCAAAGCCAGATTCTGCTTCCCGCTGACATGAGAAAACTCAGGCCAGTAAACACTACCAGCATCCAGATGTGAAAAGCCTCGCATATTTCTCGCGCTAAATATAGTGAAGTATCATATTGAACATGTGGGAACCAAATCTCTCAATTTAATGAGCGGAAGAGACGCCATACCGTGCGACCCGGAGCCCTGTACAAGAAGGCATTTCTGTCTAAGGACCGAAAACATACAGTACACTGCGTCCCTTATATAGAGAGAGATAGTGATATGTCTGTGGTTTCCGGTCACGGCGGGGAACTAGCTGTTATGTGTAGCGGTCAGTGTTTGGCTAGGCTAGTGACCTTGCCCGCGCAAGCCGATAGGACGGAAGGCAGCCTAGGGCGTACGGCAGCCTAGTGGAACATGAGCTAACCTCAAGAGTCAAGCTGCAAGCTTTAAAGAACTAGTCTCTACTTAACATCGAGTATTCAACAGCAAGCGGTGGATATGTTAAAGCTACACTTCTTGATTGTGCTACCATCAATAGAACCCTAAATTTTAGCTAACTGTTATTTGTTATAATCAGATCCAAAATTCACTTTGTGAATTATATGGGTCTGGGCACACTCCATTAGGGATTGTTTCCAGTCGTCATTCCACCTGGTTAATTTTGAAACTATTGAAGCAGCCAATCGGCATTGACAACCATATGACAACTGTTCGTATCACTTCATCTAGCTCTACCACCATTGTTGGAAATTGCTGAAACAAACGAGTTAAACCTCATCGCACTTAGCCACCTCCACTGGTCGCTGATTGGTCTGCCCTTGAGAGTGGCTGAGTGAACCTTCATGCGAAAAGGGTTTCCAGACTATAATCTCTGAGCTGAGAGCAGTAGTCAGGCTAGTTATTTGTAACCCAACTGCCCACCAAAGTGTGGGTGGCTTTTTGGGGGGGGGGTAGAGAACGGTGTGGGCCTATGAGAGCTATAGGGGAAAGAGTGGAGAGGAAAGCGGTCCACTCGGCAGTCAGGTGCGGGAGGGGTACGCTAGTCATTAGCTGTTGCTGCGATCAACCCCTAACTTATGTCAAACCTGTGTATTCGGGCGCAGTACAAGGAGACAGGCCTTTGTGTACAGTGTTGTGTAAGGCATGGATGTTATAGTACTCCTGTCTTTCTCCCTGGGTCCTTAATGAAGGATTCTTGTCTAAAACAGAGTGCCAGGGACAGAAGCTTATCTGGACACTTGGTGTGGCCGACTGCTTCAAAGACGGCCCAAGCTGGCACCAATGGAACACTGCTACCCCAAAATAAACAATGCGTTCAATATAAAAAAAAAGTGCCATTTCTTTTAAATACACATAAAAAACTAATAATTAACCAATTAATATTGGTTGAAAATGTTAACAAATCTAGTTACTTTTTGTTTAACAAGCATTCAAATTCTACATATGACATGATATGCTAGTTAGGGGACATTCAACTTGTTTGAATTGGTTTGAGAGAATTGGGACCAGATAAAATCCAATTGATTGAACTGAAGCCCGTTTCCTCTGTGAAAAAGCAGCACCCTGATCTAAGATCTGTTGCCCACTGCCTGCATTAATATGCTCCAGATGGCCCACATGGGCCTGACAGAACACTAGCTCTGCGCGTCTGTGTGCATGTTTACACTTCGTCTGCCTTAGCTTGGTCCATTACTGAGCGTGCTTGTAATTGCGCACGTTTCATTTGCGCACGAGCGGAGTATAATGTGTTAATGAGCAAAAGGCACACGCTCACAAAAGTCTAGGTTCTTTCTGCGACTGTCATGAGTAAAAGCAAACTTGTCTGTGCATAATTGGTGTAAAAGTACTCCTAAGTCTTCAAACTTGAATGCTCAGAATGTTGTAATGCGTCCAACTCTATTGTTTGCATAACATCCCAGTGGGATATACACTATGTTAGTAAGCTACTGGATGTGAAAAATGACATGATTATAGCCTAGTTTTAACTGGATAAGTGCACGAGTCAGAAACCGCATACGCTAAAAAAGGAAAAGCCCTCAAATCACCACCACCACCAGGACGCACAACAAAGACTCAAGACTGGTGGAAATGTCCGTTTAACAGTGCAAACACTGGCACTGAATATCAACTTTGCCATAATGCATCTATTGCAGCTTTGTGTCTGGACGCACGCAAAAGGAGAGACAGCCTTGCACCTACGCTGACCTACCGACCCCACACACAAACACCCACTCGATCAGCCAAGGTCGCTGACGAGACCATTATGCACATAGACTTTACCAAGTACTCAGTTCAGTCGGCAGGGACAGGCGATGATAAAGGCTGTGTACACTAAAATACTCGAGAATATATAATTGTAAGGCTTCTTCCGCTTTGCGCTGACAGAATGATAAATGTGTGAGCATTATTCAGAGGTACGTCATGTGTGCGCCTCTGTACCTATATTGCTGTGACAGCTATATGCTTCAACTAGTCACAGCAGATATTTATTTGAGATAGGGAACATATCGACTGTGTGCGTATACCACATAGTGTGTATTTAAATATAACCTTGGCTTTCTCCGTTGCCTATTTTGAATGAAACTAGAAAGAGGAGATGGTCTGATAGGCAGATATATAGAGAAAAGGTATCTTGACAGTGCATCTCTCTCTCTGAATATATAAATGTTATATAAGGTTGTATTGAGGTCGCCTCCATTGTCAAGATGGTGCTACATTTAAAGCCGGCGCTATAGGCCTATACCTAGCTAGGTGTCACTTCAAAGATGTCGCAGCACAAATCTAGTGTTGCTGGGAGGAAAACATTTTTTTTTTCCCACAACGTTTGAGGATAAATGACAGATGACAGCAGTCAGCAGACGTATGGAATTAGAGGTTACTCTTTTATTTATTGATTCCCAACAGTCACTTGTTCCCGCCTTGTGGCCTGAAACAAAAAAACAAAAAAAAACAAAAAAAAAAAAAAAAACACTGCACTTAAATTTAATGCTTTGTTAGCAGTCAAGGTCCAGCGCTCAGGGCTATATACAAACCGCCAACCCACCCCATCCTCAAATGCCGCATTCTGACCTTGCGACCTCCGACCTCTGCAGCCCACCCCTTAATCACCGCCGGGGAGTAGCCAGGCTGGGTCAATAAACATCAGAGTTAGGGCTGTTTGTGCTTCGCAATCAGTCTAATTAAGCCCGGGTCAAATAAGTAGACCTTGGCTGCTAAGCAGCCTTTGAACAGAAGACAAAAGTCTGCTTCTCAGACAAAGAAAAAAAATTTTGTTAAATAAAAAAGGGACAAAGGGAGTGTTTTGGTTAAAGAGAACTCATTACTTTCACGTTGAGGAGTGTATCAAGTTGGCAGCATTTGATGCTGCTACACTGAGTGAAAATAAAAGCAGGGAAGTGGCAAAACTCGGACGATGGTGGCCCGAGATGGTTTATTCAGCTATGGAAATACATAGGCACACAACCACCCGCATACACAGAAACGAAGATAACCCCATCTGATCAAATCTCGCACCTGGCCCTTTTCCAATCTTCCAGCTGACTCCCGGGTTTAAATGACAAGTCTCACAATTCCACCGGGGTCACTACGCCTGCCCCACCTAGGTTTTTTTGACAAATGTCCTTTTTCCACACTTAAAGAGCAGATGATAGCTGAGGGGAGCTACCACTGCAAAAGAAACATTAACTTTAGGCTGGCTATACCTGAAGGTATTCTTCATGGCTTTAACTGTAGCAGACACAGCTCATTATACGAAGAACCACTTGCTCTCTCTGGCTATTTCAGAGTAGAGTGTCCAACACCTCACGACACCTTTGTCCAGAAATTCATTTTTGCTATAGAAAGTGGGGGGAGGAACACTTCATCTTGCACTGTAGACCGTAACGAACATGCGAATTCACACTGGACCAAATAAAAAGACATTTAGACAAGTCAAAGCATAACAAGTTGAAACATGGCTAATCGACTGTTCAGCCGCAGTGCTGGGACATGCATTTGGCAGCGTCTGGGCGCCTGTATGTGTGTTGTGAGTAAGTATGAGTGCAGTAGGTTTGATGGAGGGCACCCTGTGGCCCTTATACTTGGCAGAACGGCAGGCTTTTATGAAGCCAGTCGGAGTGTTTAACAGTTAGGTTCTTAAGTAACCTAAAGACTGAGAAAGCTATGGCACACAAACACACTGGAACCAGTGTGTGTGTGTGTTTGTCTCAACTTCTGTTGAGCTTATGCCACTAAAAAAGCCAGGCAAACATACAAACACACGAAGGACGAGTGTGTATCCCCTTGTGTACTGGGAAATGCTAAACCCATCAGTCGTTAAAAGCACGTGACTACGTAAAGAGGGCATTGTTTACCTGAATGCACAGGAATCATGGCCTAATGATTTGTCTATTCTAAACTCACGGCATGCGCATAGTATGTGTCGGAATATTATTAGCTACAGCTAATAACGCGTGTGTCACACACACACACACACACACACACACACACGATTAATGAAGCTGTACAGTCAAGCGCATGCAAGTAATTCCCCTCCCTAACAATAGGTAATCTGTTATATATGGCCTATAATGCATTACATTCAACAGTGCAGCTAGTTAAGATGTGTGTGTGTGCGCGCGCATGTGCACACTTGGCATTCATCAAGTTGAAACAAAACAAGCGGCAGCAGCCGAGTGTGTGTCTTGGCCGAGGGAGAATAAGAATAGCTTCCAGGAGAGCCAAAATGTAGGGGGGGGGAAGAAAGAGAGACTCAAGTTGGCCAAGTCTTTATACAACAGGCCCTAAACTCCTCCACACACACTCCATCCATCCATCCATCCCCGCAGCGCTGTATACATGTTTGTGTACCCTTTATTCAAACTCACTTTTAAAAAAGGGTCCCGCGGGCCCAGTCCAATGTGGGCTACACCATGGAAACCCTTTGTTATCTCTAAAATCAGGTGAGTCAGAGCCAGATGTACGCCGACAACGCTGGTATCTTTTTTTAGATAGGCAGATTACACATTGAGAAATGTTAAAAACAGGTACTGGCGTATCAACAAACGGAGCATTAACCTACTGAGGTAAAGAAGTTATACAGTGAAGGGTTTTACTATAGTTCAATATCACTTCAAGGCAACAACAGATAACAAACCAACAGATAGCAATGGCAGAATCTAGCGATTCAAGTAGTACAGCAAAACAAATAATATGCGCGCATTTATGCTCGCATATTGGCTGGGGAGCCCTGTGTGGAGAATATGGCCGTGCCAAAGAGCTGGCGTGTTGGAAGTGGGTACGGTGCCACCGTGCCAGTCTAGCTGCCAGTCTCAGGAGCATGGGAAGGCAAACACAAAGCTGATCTTCTAAAAGCTGAGACTTCTAAAGAGGCCTGCTTCCTGCCAGAAATCACTTGCACCTGTCCTTCTGTCTCTCTCCATGCTTTTTTTTTTTACTTCCCCACCTTCACTCAAAATTAGTGTTTACCGTTCCCAATTTCTCTCTGCGCTAGCTTTGGTCAGCACAACACAAAAAGGCTTCTGGCACCACCCTCATGCCACCCTGCTCCCACAACCAGGGCCGCTAAACTCATTTATTTCACATGCACACACACACATAAACACTGTGAGCTATAGGCCCTGCCAACTGCTGTCTGGGGCGGGGCTTGTGTTTCATTAACAACACAGAGAGAAACTTGATTCACACCGCCCTGCTGTACGAGTGTACAGCAGCGGGAACTAATAGCACTCTCATAAAAAAACATTTTCCACTCAGCCAGAAAACTATTGTTCATCAACTAAGAAAGCTTTGTGCGAGTGATTTCTATTCTCTACGGGTTTTTTTTCCCCCATTCAGTGAGCTTTTGTGACCGAACCACCTGAAGAGCATCAAGGTTTCACTTTGGCATTTAACTCTGTTCCGACTGGCCACTTCATATTTTTCATTTCCATGTCTGCCTGTATGATCCATCTACAGTTTTTCTACTTGGCGCATATTTTTTTTATTCATATTTATTTATATATATATATATAAATAAAAAGACTCTGGGCTGTAGTACTCTTCTGTTTCAAAGCAAAGAACACCAATGTTTGTAATGACTAGGTGACTAGTATCAAATGGCAGCTAGGGGACTTAGGCAGGTGTTTTCTCACAAACAGTAAATTAAGTCTGTATGGGTTATTTCTACAGGGACATCTGCTGCTGTCCGGTGGCCTAACTCCGCCCCTAGCTTTACAATGATGCTTTGATGCCCGGTCAGAGAGAGAGAATGTGTGTGTGTGTGTGTGTGTGTGTGTGTGTGTGTGTGTGTGTGTGTGACCGACCAGCAGCAAGGCCAAACCTCAAGCAAGTTCATGAACACAAATGCGCGCATGCCAAAAAACTTAAAGCTGAAGGAGTCTAAGCTTACAAAGACGCAAACCTATGCACTTACATTGGTTATACACGTGTGTGTGCATGTACTTAAAACACCATGTATACACACATACCTGCCAAAACAATTTCCATCTGCTATGGTTCCAATACAGTGAATATTTCCAAATCAGGTTTTCCAACTTGCCACTTTCCAAATGCATACACATTTTCAAATGCTATTTTTATTCCATTTTCCAAAACGCATACACATTTTCAAATGATCTTTTTATTCCATTTTCCAACAACATTTGCCTAAGAGAAGGCAGCGCTTTCTGCAAATCTCTTTGCAAAACTCTTGCCAAGTGTCCGTTTTTCCTCATTTTAATTATTTAATCGCAATATAAAATCCCTTTGCGCTGGCAACAAATTAACAGCTTATTGTTCTCATTCATTTTTTAATTATTAATTTGGAGATGCAAGGCAAGATTTCTTCAAGTGGCTAATTATAACTGACTGCAATGACATTTGCGTTTCAAGACGAGGGGGTGCGCTCGTTAAGAGACCCCGGCGCACTCTGAACCACTGTTTACACTTCTTTGTCGACGCTGTCGTTTTGCATTACACAGCTAATAGGCAGCTTGCGCTTCTCCGAACGCATTACCACCAAGACACAAAACGCGAGAAAGGAGAGGAAATAAACGAGCATTTATAAGCGCTGAAACGGGTCAAAGGCAGCATTGCAATCTTAATTGATTTCTTCCTTTGATTCTGTTCAGTTCTCTCAATCACCTTCCTTTTTTATATTTTTAGCCTTCTTTTATTCCTTATAAGTCTCTATCTCTCTGGTTTCTACCCTTTAGATGGGCGAGCACATCTTTAAAAGAGGGAGCAAGAGAAACAGATAAGATATAGAGTAAAACCAGAGTGTGAAAGATAAAAAAAAATATGAAAGGTTTGGCATGACAAGAAAAGCTACAGAGAATAGAAGTCTATATAGTGTATACACTATGTTCTTCTAAATGCTAAATGTCTTTACCATGTAAATGATAAACAGGCTAATACTGACTTGATCAACATAAAACGTGTCATAGCAGGGTAAACATCTGCAGGCTATAAACGTAAAAATAGGTACATTTCATTTAAGTGGGATAATTAGCAAGCATCAGCTACTAGCCAACTGTTAATGCGTCACAAAAACGAGAGACGACTCAATAGCTTTGGAACTGCGCTTCGAAACGTAAACTCTCCTCTCACAGCCCCTCACCTCTTCTTTGCAGGCCCATCCTCAGAGTATTTGCCGCTTCCATCCAGACTCTGGGAGCGCAAGGAGGCACCTTCCTTATGGCTGCCCTTTGACCCAGAGCCGTTCAGCTGCCCATTGGCCAGGGAACCTAAAGAGAGAAGGTAACCAGTTAAGAGGCTAGCTTGAAATATTTACTCAAAAAAAAAAAAAAAACTTGTCTTGTAGTTTCTTATTCACCAGTTTCACATGAAGCACAAGCTGACAATGAGTCATTTAATTTTCTTACCCACATTTGCCCCTGGAGGGAATATGGATATGATAGAGCGCATGCATACATAATAGGGAGGAACATAGTGGATTTTTTGAAATGTGTATTGTTTGCAGACTGATGTTTGCATTAGCCTAATCTAGATTAAAAAAGAAAAGAAAAAAAAAACAACAAAAGTAATGACATAAGAAAAATATATTGCTTGACTTGACATTCTATTGGACTCAATTGACTGAGACATAATTAAATGTTTAGCAAACTGAGTCAGACAAATAAAATAGGCCCCCGGTCAGACGACTCAAAAGAAACAGAGGCCAATGAGAATTCAAATTAGGCCAGGACAGGAGGATGGAAGTCAATGGTAATTATGGAAGACAGCCAAATTAAATAGACATTACAGGGCCTCGATTTTCTTATGGTCAGTGTTGGGTTTTATGTGGTCCTCTTCAATTTAACTAGATAAGTTCAAAGCATTTCAAGTTCATCAAAAAATGCATGAAGACACTGCCAAGCAGATCAGTAATTGGACACAGATGGGCAGTTAAGGGACTAAACATGCTCTAAGTTGCAAAAGCCATTCTTTAAGAACTAAAATCTGAGAATGTGTATTGATAATCAAGATTTTACTGAAGTTGTTAACAGCTGTAACTATGTCCAGACAATGAGGTATATTTATTAAAATTAACGAATCAAAAATGAATCCACTCGAATTCACTTGAGAAAACAGGTCACTGTTTGTTTAACCCAGTGGTTCACAAACTGTTGACCCGTGACCCCCAAAGAGAATTTGTTCATTGCTTGCGAGGGGTGTCGCAAGCATTGATCTGAACAGTATATAAATATACATTAAGCCTATACAACTAACAACCATAATTAGCATTACAAATGTACATATTTTATTGTATAAAATCACAATAAAAGACAAAATCAAACCATAAATAAATATACTGCAATAAAAAGGCCATTTCAAGATTTAATGAAATCTCTAAAAACAATCCTGCGACCACTTAACCCCATTAACTTAACCCCTTTTCCAATGACTTATCACTTTAACCCATTGGCTGCACAGGCCCTCTGGCCCCGCCCACCGCCCAGTCAAATTCCATTTGACTGATGCTTTAGAGGAAGTGTCAGTCATCCTGCACCCTCAAAACCATAATGGTAGGTGTCAGAGGGAAAATAAATTAGGGTAATAATGACAGCGGAGCACGGGTTAAGATAAGTGGCAGCTTGAATGATAGCCTGTTAGCAAGAAGGCTACTGTCGAACAAGCCCGGGCATTGTGTGTTTTGAAACAGAGACCGGCCAGGTGGGAAGATCAAATGACAGTGTGGGACCTTGTAATGCGTGTGCACGCAAGTACACAAGTGTAGACCAGTGCCTTTCAAATATGTAAATAGTCTCACCTAAACCAATACGAATAACATTCTGCCACGTTCCCCTCTCCCTTTCGCTCTCTCTCTCTTTCTAGGCAGGCTGGTACCTGAGACCGGTGGTACAGTCATCGGACACACATCGCTGAGGTTAAATTGTTAATAAGCTTTCCTGATGACTAAGACAACCGCATCAATAGGAATGTAACATGCTGGCGTATGAGAGTCTATATGCTGAAGGTGAGTCACTCTCTGCAATGTCTTCCTTCTCACGAAAGGCTTCCAATGGCAAGCCCATATCACTCAAGGGGAGCGGAAAATAAATCAAGCATCATTCCGCCTTTGGGATTAGTTTCATTTCCATTAGTTTAAAGTGTTATTGCAATTGACATTCTTTTAAAGGGCGATACTTCTCAATGCCATTTTATTTGCACTTGCAATTGTTATAGGTGACCTTCCAAAGATAACACTGCAATACCAAATGCCAATGCCAAATGGATTAAGTTCAGTATAACTCTAAAATAAGTGTTATGTAGAGTTGTTAGTGAGTGGAGGCTTCTTTAAAAAACAAAAATACTACAAAAAAGGAAAAATTGCAGAACAGAAAGGCGAGCTTAACAACAAAAACACTTTGGCATCACGCATCGGGCCACCCTGCCTATTTACACTGGCACAAAAAAAAAAAAGACGAAAAAGAACTAGCTCATTAACTTTAATTGTGTGTGGAAAATGATTGACGTTCGATATCCCAACAGAACACAAACAAACTGGCAGAGGCCCATATAACCCCCCCCCCCTACCCCCATCATTCTGCCCTCCATCCCTCCCAAGGGGTGTTTTACATATGCTGGTTGCACATGAATGCCCATTTGAGGGGCATTTTTGCGGGGTTTGGGGGCAAGGACCGATACGGAAGATCTAGTCAGTCAGACAAGCAGGACGAGGGGGGTGGGGGCTAAAATTGAGCCCCTGGTGCCAGTTGAGGCCTAGCACAAAGAGTAAGGGTCCGCCATGCTGAGGTCAGGTGATGATGTTTGCATTAACCGCAAGGTTATCCCAATGGCGGCAGAGGCGCTGGGGGTAGCTGGGTCGTTGGGGGCGGGGGAGGTTCATAATCAAATTTATGCATGCTTAACTAAGCCCGTCGCCTCGCCATGTTCACCACAAATTCTCAGGAGAGAGCAAGAGGCGCAGAGAGAGCGAGAGAGAGCGATAGAGAGACACAGGGGTATACTGTGTAACATAGCATATCACAGTGCTGAGTGGAGCCTATTAGTTTGGGCCACAGTAATAAGGGAAGCCATAGCAGCATAATGCTTATAAAGGCAAAGAACAGGAGCAGAGCAGACCATTTTAGGGACCCTTTGCTTCATTTACAGACACGCTGAATGTAAAAAACAATGGAGGGACTTTATTTTTATTCAATAGGTCTCGTTCTTTTTCCAAACAATGCTGATGGCACTTCGATGGCAACCTTTATGCTGTTTTCTTGTGCCTTCGTTCGTGTCTGCACACAATTGTGGCAGATATAAAAAAATTAAATAAAAAAAAACAAAAAAAAAACAATGGCTCATTTTATTTTTGGGAAACTCCCAATAGGATCTATTCCCTAGTTGGCTAGAGCATCGTAAATATGACTGCCTGGAAAATGGGTCTTCTCTAGCCCCAAATATATTGCTCTCTACTCAAATGGCTCTGGCTAACCACTTTACACTGACCACAACCCAGAACAAAAGTGCACAACATGCACATGGAGAACATGGCATCTGCTCAGTCAAGTTTCAGACTATAACTCGAGTATCAAAGAGAAAATGAGATTTTATCGTCGTCCAAGAGGCTGAGAAAGAGACTAGAGCAGTAACTATCACTGCTGAGTTGAAGCCACGTGGAACTGCTTAAGCTGCAGTACTAAGACGGGCCACCAGGCGCTCGGCTCCAAAACAGAGCGACTGCTTTATTGAAAGCAAGTCAATGAGGAAGAATGCCAACTTCTCTCTAAAAATACAAACTCAATCTTTTTCCACCCCAATTAGGAAGTTTAGGTCTGTTACCTTCTATTGTGTGGAAATGAGTGCTCCATTAAGACATTTTACACTATGGCCTTATCAGCCTGGCACCACGACGGGCAGGTGGCAATGCAAACATACTGTTACTGAAGTAAATGAGACAGACATTTCTGACGGAGGAAAGAAGAGAAAAAATGTCAGGCTTCTCACCAGAACGGACTAGGTTTTGGCCAGAAGCCAGCTCCTCCATCAATAGCACTCAAGGAAATAGAGGAGAGGAGAGCAGAGGAGAGCAGAGGAGAGGCGGGACAATAACACAAAGAAGAGGAGCTGAAAAAACAAGAGGAAGAGAAAGGGAGCAGGACAGAGAAGAGGAGAAAAGCGATAAACGAGGCAGAACCTGAGGGAGTGGAATGAAAAGGAAAGAGGAGGATGAAGGAAGAGAGTGTGGGAAGAGCAGAGAGCGGAAAAAGAGAAAGGGGGGTGTGGTGACAGACAGCGCGGCCACGGCCGACGGGGAAGAGAACGGGGGGGGGACAAAGGGAGCAAGAGAAGGAAGGAAGGAAGACAGAGGGAGAGGTGGAGAGAGAAACGCGAGGGGAGGGAGGGAGGAGACAGGAGCCTGTAACTAGACTCCTATTGATGTGGAATGAAACCCAATGCAGGGGGGGGGGGGGGGGTCTGGAAGGACAGACTTCTGAAGGGAAGGAAGGACGATACACGGAGCGACGGAGAGAAAGAGTGGGCGAAGGAGCGGAAGGGCACGGTGTCACTTGTTTAATAATGCAGGGAGCTGGTGGGGGGGGGGGGGGGGGGCAGGGAGTGACAGAAAGGGGGGAGGGTGGGGGCGAGAGAAAGAGATGGTGGGGGTGGGGGAAGTTGGACCGCTTCCCACGG
>JAOEHI010000003.1:2703518-2714847 GCA_025447815.1 Percopsis transmontana
CCCCCCCCCCCCCCCCCCCCCCCCCCCCCCCCCCCCCCCCCCCCCCCCCCCCCCCCCCCCCCCCCCCCCCCATTGTCAACGAACGCAACGGTAATTAAGATTGGAAGGAGACGCTTGTAATTATACACACCTCACATAGGGGAGCGCAAACGCCGCTGATTTGATTAGGATGTTAAAGACGGCGAGCAGACACAGGGACGGAGGAAGCGCGCGAGAGAGCGAGAGGTGTGGGAGCGGAGCTGCGAACCTGACTGCCAGTTCTGTGGAGAGCCAGCGGGGAGGTGCAGACGCATGTTCTCTCCCTCTCGGCGTCTCACACACCAAGCAAGGCAGCCAGTGGATGCGATGGCGAGCAGAACGGGAGAGGAGAGCGGTTCCTCCAGAACACGGCGAAGTGTGACAAACCGTTCGCCCCTCCCCCACACACACCGGCTGTAACTGTAGCTGTCCAACAAACAAAAAAAAGCACGTTAAAAAAAAAAAAAAAAAAAAAAAAAAAACTCCATTTATTCTTTCGACTTCGGACAATTTTCCAGTTTCGCAGTGAATGGAGTGAAAACAAGTGGCATACAGTATGTACTGCTACAGTGTATGTAGTGTTATTCGATGTGTTCAAGGAATAATAATATTATCGCTGTCACAGCGTCAAAATGACGCTCCGCAAACTTGACCGCCGCACAAGCTCTGCTTTTCTCAAACGTCACGTGGGAATGCCTTCCCCTTGGCCTTTTGCGGGACAAAGTGCCATTTATTGTCTGCAACCCACCAGGGTCAAAGACTTGCCTGGTTTGTAACACGGCACACGGGCGCGCTAAAGCATTTCACATTCTGTAGACAAATAAGGATCTTTGAAATAGTCCGTCCTCGGATTATTTCAGCCCCTGCTGGCTATAAATCGATATAAGTGCATAGCAGGGGCGTCGCCAAGGGAGGGCCACCCTGATACAATCGCTGGCCCCTCCACTGGCAGGCCCTCGTGAGTCGCATATGCATATTATGCTTCTGAGTGTACATAATAGGCTTCTATCTGATATTTTACATTAGGTAGCTACTATGCATTTATAAATCAATAAACTTATATTTTTCATGAGAAAGAAAACGACAAAAAGCATAGCCAGCCAGTCACTGTGTCACACTCCGATCCCTCCCCCGGCCTGCTGCTGCACAGTGCACTGCCAGATCAAAGTCTGCCTCATGCAGTCCCTCCAGGATCTTGCGATAGCAATAATTCCAGCAAACTCAGCCAACCACCACATTATTTGGAATGGCTTGTAATATTGTCCAATTTCTGCATAAAACTAATCTCAAGAGAAAAAAAAAATAAATAAATAAAAAAAAAAATAAATAAATAAATCAATATCCCATCAAGAGCCATGACTCTCAGGCCAATCAACGTTAATGAACACACCGTTCATGTGATCACCTGTCTGTTTGCCATCTTCAACAGGTGAATAAAGCGGAATTGAACAGAATGTAGCCTAATAAAGCAAGGATATATGTAGTCTATTGGCATTATGAAATAGGCTACCATGATATCGGAAGATTTTAAGTAGCTTTTATGATAATCTGCAAAGTGCCACCCCAATAAAATGACTGGACCTAGTTGCCCCCACCACCCAGTAAAAAGAGTTCTTGCTACGCCCCTGGTGCATAGTCATTCTCACGCGGTAGTGTAAACTACATTCCACTCAGAGCTGGTGGTGTGTCACGACTTAAAGATACTCCAGTTCCAGCCAGAAATGTTATAGCCTTGCCTTTATATTTGGAATCTCTACCAAAATCTTGTTGCCACGCCACTGCTATAACATAAAAAGGAGTTGTTTAAGATTATTCCTCTATTAGTTGCACAAGGCCTCCACCAAACTGTGACCGTTTGTTTAATCTGTGTGTGTGTGTGTGTGTGTGTGTGTGTGTTTTTTTTTGGGGGGGGGGGGATCTTAACGACAGATCTCAAAACCAGAACTTCGGTTGGTTGAGCTGTGTAAAGACACCAATATCTAGAGGGAAAAACACAAAACAGGGCACTAGAGGGGACAGTTTACAAATTTAACTCAAGAATGTATTTAAAAAACAGAAGATTTATAGATCACAATTTTTATTGAGCCTCTAAACTACCTTAATCTGATGGGCTCTTAAATGACACATGGAAGCGAGGTGATGATGCTAAACCTGTGCGTCTGCGACAAGTCTTGGGTGAGACAACACTGCTCCGATATAGCCGCCAGTTGGCTAGGACAAACGCCAGCACAGGGAGCGGGTGGCTTGAAGGTTCAGCTTATTGTCACTAGGTGAATGTGCGACACACTGGTGCTTCAAGGCATGCCAAGGTTTTGTCTGGAGTAAGTTTGGTATACACTCTCTAAGATCCTCTAATGCAGTGGTTTTCAACTGGACTAACTTCAGGACCCATATTTGTCCTTAATCATTAAGGCATGACTCCAAAAATAATTTAAATGCTCAAACCATTAGAATTGATTTCACAAAACATTCCGTGCAGTAATCCACAATGTCTATATGGACTGTTCTAATCAGAAGCTTGGGAAACTTATGTTAAACAAATGTGTAGACTTTTTGACAGAGATGAAGCACACATTCGCAACCCACCTCACACAAGCTCGCAACCCACTTTTGGGGCGGGACCCACCAAGTTGAGAAACAATGCTGTAATGCAAGACCTGGCCATTTCAGTGTTTTTAAAAGGAAAATTGTGTTTTAACAATAAGGGATGATGGAACTATATACATGTGTTTAAAAACACTTCAAGAGCCTATTTTGATTGAAAACGAGTCTTAATTGGACAATGATAATATTATGGCCTATAGTCTCAATTTGAAATATACACAAAAATCCATTCTGGATACAAGCAGTGTGTTTAAAGGTGATTTTCTGTTCCCAACTGTTTTTCTTTTCCTAGGGAGTTTTTCCCTTGGCCGATCGAAGGATACGGTATAGAGCGTGTCTGGTGTTTGTATCCATGTGAAATGTGGGCCTGTGCAGTCCTTTGAGACTGTAATGTGATTAAGGGCTATATAAATAAACTTGACTTGACTTGTCATTCCTCACTCGCCTGGGAAATCGCTGCCAATCGTTCTTAGCGGGGGGGGGGGGGGTTTACTTTTTGATTGAAACAGGGGGTCTGGCTTTAAGGCAAATCTCTCAAAAGAAATCCAGGAAGCACCAACAGAAGCACAGAGAACCCCAAATAACACATCGATATTCACCGCAATCCGACCTATAACAGTCTGCTTAACATTAGCAGATTTCCCAGCCACATTTGGTCCCATCTACCATTCTGAGCCCATGTCCATCGACAAGCCTTTTCTGGCCACAGTAACCTGGGAAAAACTGTCTACTCCGGTGGTACTGTCAAATGCCAGCTCACAGAGCTAATACTATGAGTCATGAAATCAAAAGGCCTGGCTGTTGTTTAAGGTCAGGAAAGATTTTTTTTTTCCTGGCAATCTGACAGAAGTCCCCCCGATGACATCAACCGGCCCCCGCAGCAAGGGAAATACCTCCAGGTTTTCCTCATCACAGTCCCTGGAAAGGGGGCGGAAAAAAACATGCTAAACTTGTCAGCAACCACAACAAAGCGCGAGGGAATAGCGGTGCAGTATCCACGGGCCGAACACAGGAAATAATTAAACCAAGTCCAATCTTTGTGCGTGTGTGACACGGTGCGGTGACCCACTCCACTTACGAACAAACCGCACAGAGAAAATTACTTCTGGTGCAGCAAGGCTGGAGGGGGGGGGGGGGCTGACTGAGGCGATTCTAGACCTGACTCAGAATCCCCTGAATCACTATATCGGAACGGCATTACTTAAGGGAACACACAGGAGCTTTTATGAGCGGAAACTGTAACGCACATCCAAATAATAATAAAAAGTCCATTTCTAGAATTTTGACGGAGGGGAAACTGTGTTGCTGTGTGATAGATTGGGAAAACATTTTATCAAGCGGAGAACCGTGCGCTAGACATTTTCAGTCACACCAAACCACGCTGCGCTATCAAGTTTTTCTGCATTGTAAATCACCACGATAATGTGAATTAGCAGAGCTCAGGTGCACCACGACAAGAGCTCAGCATTGTTCTTGTTTAAAGTCACCTCCCCCTCACTGCCATGTTAAGATCCCAGACATGAGCCCTGCTTTTCCCTTATCGGAGAAACCGTTTCCGTTCCGTCCTCATACGTCTTCCTTGTAATCTCTCTCTCTCTCTCTCTCACACACACACACTATGCGCCAGAGTGCCAGGGTCTGGCAAAGACTTTGTTTTGATAGGGGGAGAACAGGTTTAGGGCTTGTTCTTCCACTCAAAAGTTGGTGTATATATATTATACGTTAGCATGACAGTGCATCTTATCTCGCCTGAGCAGGGGGAACGAGTTCAAAAATGATTTGCGGTGCATTTTGTCCGGCTGTACAAGCACCTTCCATAACTCGCTCCGGTTTCACCATAAACAAAAGGGTCACCTAAATCAATCCGTCATAGTGTGGCGGCAAAGAAAAACGTCAGTGTTCCTTCTTTTCAAAATAAAATCGATATTAATCTATCGTGTCCCTTTCGTTTCACATCGACAAGGGGGGCGCAGAGGGGAGAAAAATCAATGTGGAAGAATTATGTTTCCGTGGCGATGACGTGGGGGTTTTAGGTCGCCGCCAACATTCCCGAGATTCCTGGGGCCAGGCGTGTTGGTTTTGACCTGCGGAACATTGACAGGGAAGGGGAAAAAAAATAAGCAACAACAGAGAATAATGGAACACTATTTTGCACACCGACGCATAACCTATATTCTCCCCTGCTAGCGCAATAGGTCTTTTCGTTTCTCTCCCCCCCACACACACACACATAATGTCGGCTCAGCGTGGTATGAACTCTCCATGCCCTCAGAGAAAAAAGGAAAGGGTGAAGGGGGGTGGGGGTTCCAAGACTAACCTACTAAAAACCGCAACTCCCAGGTGGCACCAAGGACTTATTGACCACAGGAGCAGTCTGCTTAGATAGCAGGTATGGTACAGACTAACCAGCAGCAGAATTGGTACAGGAAAGGCCATAGGCGATTGTTCTCGTGCGCTGGAGACAGGTTAACTATCAGTGTCTGCACACAGCGGAAGCGAGGCCAGGGAGCTACCGCCCAAAACATCTGTTATTAAAAAAGGAGACACCATTGATCTCTCTTTCTGCAGCTCACCCTTCATCAGTTCTCTCTTTCTCCCCCCCCAAAAGACCTGCACTCTCACCCCCTTCCCCTTTGCTGGCATCCACACTTAGTCTGCCTCCATGCCAAATCATGTCAGGTTACCAGGGCAAAACGTCTGGATCAGTCAAGTATTGTTCCAATATACTGACAATAATCACAATGTAACTGGGGAAACACAAATGATAACACGAAATTTGTATGTCTCCCCCCCAAGACAGTTCACTTAAAATGGAAAAAGATACCACAATGTATTATCGTAATATTGGATTATGAAAAAAGGCGTAATCAATATCCAAATTATTGCCAATTTGCATTTTGAGCTGATTTGAACCAGGCTGGTAGTGTGTGTATTAACCATCTATTAGACTCCCAATACCCACCATGCCCAACAAAAATCAGTGTGGGAAAATCTGCAATATAACAAAGAAAAAAGTGGGAGCCGGGGTCTTGGGAATTTCAAATAATGAATTTGTCGATTGTCAGAGCTAGTCTCCACCCAGGCCTGATCACCAGCAATCACAGAGGGGATTCTCGCTTCCCATTGAAGCCGTGCCGCGCGGGGGTGGCTGGGATCCTGCAGTGGTGATGGAGGAATTCACTGTGTAAGCAGCGAGTACAGTGGGGACTCAGACGGGGCCCTTACAGTGTGATAATTGTGAGCCTGTGAGCTTGTGAGCTAGTGAGCCACCCACATGACACATAGCACTAGGCTAGCAGATGCTATGCTAACATTAACAAGGAGACTGACAGATGACATGAGAGCAGAACTTATCTAAGGCCCTTAAAATCATCTCCGATACTAGACAGTTAAATGTGTTTATTTGATAAAATGCCAGCTCAGCAGTAGCCACAACCCCTACAGCTAAGGTGTGAATGGCTGCTTCCTATTAAAAACAGTTCCTCCATGAGTCACAGAAACAGTGACTGCATCCACATGTAATGACTGGTTGAGAAAGCCAATCGAAGAGGCCTAACCACCAGGAGTAGGGGTGAACTGAGCACCGTGTAGCACCCACCAAAGAAACTTCATTTCCAGAGCAAATGGAAAATACAGTGAAAGAAGCATACATTAGTAGGAAATTGGGGTTATTTCCATACCAGCTACACCTACACAAAGTGAACACTCTCACAAGGCTCTGTAAATCATATGGTTGGTTATATAGGTACTGAACGGCGGTATCTCTCTTTTATACAGGGATTGGGTTAAAGAACGTAGCAGGTTGTAATGTAAGAGGTTATGACTAATATAGCCTGAAATTATTAAAAACAGCAGCGAAGAGGTTGTTGACAGTTATGACTAAGCCGAAGTGATAGTTTGACTTTCCCTTTTGTCTTACCAACAGTCTAATAGTGAAAGGCTTCAGGTAGTCTTCCTGTCAAGAGCGCCGAGGGTGGAATGATTATAAAAAATAATTTCTCTGAAATCAAAATGAAAACCCTGAAATTGAAAACATACAAAGATTTTATGAGGCTGGAACTAGCATTACGGAATCACTATGCATGACGCCCACCCACCCCACTGTAGTAAGGCCTGTATAGGACCCCTGCGATATCCCTTGGGAACCCCTGTAGCGTTTTTTTGTGAAACGTACTTCTCCCACTGGTTTGCATAGTTAACCAGAGGCCCCATTTTATCCCTTGGGCTTATTAGGAATAGCTGGACCGTTGAGTGGGGCCCTCTTATTCTGTTTAGGTTTTAGTTAGGGCGGGAAGGCTGCCTACAGGACACTGTCACAATGCATAAAGCACTCTCTCACCAGACAGCGAGAGTTTGTGTTGGTGGAGTGTAATTTCAAAAAGACAGACAAAAAAAGCTATAGTTAGTCTGAAGCCAAGGTGACAGACAGCAAGGCAGCTGCGGTCACCAAGTTAGCAAAAACAAGGGGATTTTTAAATTGTGTGTGTGCCCATGTACTGTAATTTAACTGTTTGAGAAATCAAAAGCCAACATTTTCTGGGTTGAGGGAGATTAGGGTTTTTCCAAGTAATAATTAGGGGAAACAAGAATGCTTCTAATCGGTAACCCTGTTAGCATTGACAAAGGTTCAAGCAAAGATGCCTCAAAATGACTTAAACTCAAGCCAGCTGGAGGGAGGGAAAAAAAATGACTCCAATATATTCAAATTAATCGTGACCTAGTGTTACAAAGGAGGGGGTTGAAAAGCCTCTGTGAAACACCAAATCAATGTTTAATGGATGCGGCTGGCAGTGAGGAGTGGTTTTCATTGTACTTGGCTGGTCAGGGATTACGTGCTCAGTGTTTGAGAAAAAAAATAAATAAAATAAATATATATATAAATAAAAAAGAACAAGGAAAGAAGAACTAAGTTTGTGGACAGACACAAGACAATAGTTTTATAGACTTTTCTCAGCAGTTAAAAATTGCTCTGGATAACAACATGCAAAACTAGCATGACAACATTCAAAAGCATGCTATTGTGCATGTGCTCAGCAGCCCAAGCACACAAAGAGGAATCAGTCAGTATCTTATGTAAATCACCCTGCAAATACACAATATACAGACCCAAAAAAAAAATGCTTCTATTAAAATAATTTAAATGATTATTCTACATGTAAAAAAAAAAGATTTAAACAATGCTTGAGTAACATTTTATCTCAAATACTACAATACAGTCTGTAGCTTTGTACAATGTACTCTGACATGTAGCATGGCAGTCAATGCGGGGCAGTCTCCGGCTCCGCTTTCACTTCCCATCAACCATTAATAGAAATGATGATACACGTGTGTTCCAAAACTCCCACATACAGTAAGTCTCATTTCACCTTATTTCTCAGGATTTTAGAAAAGCTGTACTCAAAAGTACGGTTAAAGCTAATGGATCTACCTGAAAGCATTAAATAAAACAAGTTACATTAGCGACCTTCAAGCACCACCGTTTCCGGCAGTGATTGGGCTTCAGAGAACCTGCCCCTCTGGTGACATAAATAAACAAACAGCACACTGGCTGGTGATTCTTGTACTTCAGAAAAGTTGTGAAAGTTCAGCCAACAGGCTGCTGAACACCGTGCCAACTAGGTTTTGTTTTGCCTGAAAAGTGTGTCATGTTTCATTTTCTTGGTAGATGCCCAATATTTGTTTCCACAGCAAGTATATTTCCTGCTTCAGCCAGTTCTCAATAAAAACCTTAATATCTGCAAACAGACGGGAATCACTCCTGTATTCAGAATGTATACTTTAACACTTCTCCAGTTTATGCAAACATAATGTGGGTTAGTCTACAAAACCCAAAAAATGCCAGTACCATGGATTCCTATTTGCACCAAGAGAAAGAAAGTCAGTAAGATAAGGTCAACGTATTGCAAGTGGGCAAGTAGAAGCTTTTAGCGCAACATTCATGCTCTAGACCTGAACCCCCGGCCCTGGCCTCCCTGCAAACCTCCCTCCAGACCCAGATTACCTATCAATCTCATTTTCCTTATACAGGCTTAAAAGAAGGCAGCCAATCAGATGGCAGGGTGAGGAAGGAAACCGAGAGCAGATTGGCTCACGGCGGAAAGGAGGCGGAGTGGCTCAACTGTCCCCCCAACAACAGCAGCGTGCTGTGAACTGAGCGAGCGAGCGCATGACACACAAATACAGAGAACAGGACAATTCACTCCTTCATTCACCCGTTCTCTCTCTCCCCCCATCTCCTGTTCTTTTCTTCCCTGTATGAAGAATAGCAAACACATTGACTGTCTGTCTACATGAGACTACTGTCGGTCGACTGCCGAGTGTCGCTCCCAGACACCCTAAACAGAGCTCTGCCCGGAGTTCACACACACACACACACACACACACACACACTAACTCACTCTCCTGGTAGCGTGAAAGCCAACAAGGAAACTACAGTGTCCTTCCCACGTAAAACTCACACACAGAGGGTTGGGTTGAACAGGGTCTTGCCGGTGACCTAGTTCTTCTACGTCATTCAGTGCATGGTCACACAGTCACGTGAAAGATAATGCTACAATTAAAAAAAAAAAAAAAAAAAAAGGCTTATACCTCTGTCCGCTTAGTAAATTCTAGAGGATAAGCAGGGGATGCACTCACCTCTCCCTCCCTCCCTCCCGTGCCAAAACAGGCAGCAACAAAGAGAGGCCCTCCTTCTCTAGACTAGAGGTGCTAGACACAGCCATCTTGTCTTTTTGTGCGTGAAAGAGAAAAGTAATACTAAATGCTAGAAAGGATAGCTTGGCGTGTGCTGGTGTAAGCTTGTGTGTTAAAACATTTCATTCCGTCCTGTTCTGCGAGAGACGGATTCATTTTTTTTAAATCACATCTGTGGAGAGAGTCCTTTCGTCCAAAAATTACCTTGAGTTGCTTTCTGTGCCAACACATTGAAGTGCACCATTTCAAAAGAAAAATATTCTCTGTTTATACAACACTGATTCAGGGGGCCACTTGGCCAACACCTGCATACATCCTAATGCTAATATGATTAAACACCTCGAAATGGTCATCCTTACTTGCTCTGAAACAACCCAACGAGATGGATGGACCCTCATTTTGATACAGCAGACGGTTAGGAAAAGCTAGGTATTTTCCAGATAGGAGTTGATGCATGGTGTTTGAGGTTAATGGGCAAATCACAGCAGTATCAAATTACCATTAGGCTCTTTTTTTTTTATTAAGGTAAGAGAGCTCATGGATTCACGGTTGGTTGATCAGGAGTGTTAAGGGTGCGACACCTGTTGCTGAAACAGGTAAAGAAATGGCTGACTATTGCCACAAGAAAACCAGCGCACACACACACACACACACACACACACACGGCACAAGAGGCCCGCTGAGGGGAGGGAGCATGTGTCCATTGTCCTTGGGGTCTCATGAGCCTCCCCCACTGCTCTTTCGGCCCCGACAATAGCAGCATTGATATTACCTAGCATCCAAAGACCGAGTGCAGACCGGAGAAAAGGGAGAGACATGTAGATTGGCCCGAGTTTCAAACCAAAACAACATGTATGCAACGCTGGTTTCAACCACAAGGGGAACACAAAGTGAGGAGTGCACCTTTAAGGGTGGATATAAATGATAGAATGACTATAAAAAGGTGAACGATAGAATTCGGGACAGTTGGGGGGGGGGGGGGGTAGACAGCACAAAGAATTCTGTTTCTAACTGCATTGGCTATCAATCTGTAGCCCAATTATTCCGCAAGCTATTCAGTCGTTGATTCATTGGTCTGAGCTAACTCGGCCCTGCCACTGAATGACGGATGCCACCGCAAATCGCCCCGTGTGACAGGTTATTCATACATCAACACCCTTGTTTAGGGAAATAATATGTAAATAAATAACTGCCCTGGAGACTTCCACGCGTTTATGGAGAGAGAACATTATGTTAAAGCTGGCATGAAGGGCTCTCCAGCAAAACAAAAAGGCACACACACACACGTGTGGAGGGCCGCATAAAGGAAATAGTATACAGTGAAAACAAGTGAATATTGATTTAAAAAAAAAATAAAAAAATTTATAATTATACTGTACACGAAACCGAAAGGAAGACCAAAACAAGTTGGTATTGTCAACTTGTGGTTTGTGGGCTTTGTGTGCAATTATTAATAGGAAAACCACATTAAAAACACTACATTTTAGTAGACTACTGAAAGGGGTATAGAAGTTTGTAGCACATTTAACGGGCTTGTCAAGTGAAACCAAGTCAACTCCTATTAGAAATTAAATTCTTCATGTTTCAATTGAGTGAATCCAATTCCCAGACGTGACTGTGATATATTAAATGTGTATATTACATGTGTCACGCGCCCTCGGCCGTCCTGGGTGGGGACATCCATCTACGCTGGTTTACGCAGCACAAAGGTGAGCCAGCAGCGATGCAGAGGCCTTCAACAGATTTGCTCCCCATAAAAATGAGCGAGGGATGGATTTCCATGAACAAACCACGGGAGAGATACTAAAATGATTATGTTACAACAGCACCGTCCAGCTCTCACGAACCAACAACCGGGGGCTTATGTAGGACACTGTGGCCAAGAGACATTAACGGGGGGGGGGGGGGGGGGGGAGCACCGGGGTGGCATAGATTTTTTGGTGTAAAAGATTGTGGGTTTAGGTGGTTTAAAACGAATTTTGGCCGTGGAACATTTCGGGACCCAGGGGTTTTT
>JAOEHI010000003.1:2718840-2737212 GCA_025447815.1 Percopsis transmontana
CCCCACCACACAAACAACAACCCCCCCCCCCACCCCCCCCCCCCCCCGCGGGGGGGGGCGGCCCCCCCACCCAACAAGTCCTGGTATATCCCAGCTTTAAATCAGTAGCAGGAGCTCAGTGTATTTTTATTTTAAAATTCACTCATGACTACGCACTAGCCAGGACTTCAGGATTTCAACCAGCCGTTCCCCTCAAATTATCGCCCAAAAACAGGGGAACAATACAATTTTGCCCTAAAATATAAAATAAAATCTGCTTGTATATATGAGAACTAGATGTGGTTTGCATTCCTCGCTGATGGAGAATAGGCAGCAACAGTGCTTGCCTAAACCACTTTTATTTGCCTGGCTCATTACTCCTCTGGGGGGAGGGGGGCTGCCAACCTGAATTAGGGTCTGTCCTCGCAAGGGCTGAACGCGTGGTGAAAAGGTCTTGCGTTTGAGAGCCCCTTAACTGGAGGGAGGTCACTACTCAACCAGTACGCCATTAAAAAAAAAAAAAGTTACAAATATTATATTTTGCTAGAAAACACCCTTGTGATTGAATAAAAAGAACGACTCACCCACTCAAGTCAGCAGGCACCCTGAATGGACCTGAATAGCAGCATCACACAGCGCCGTCACAAAAGAAAGAATGATTCATAGATTGCTGCATTGGATGGGCGCCCATACGCATAACAAGGGCCGTGATGAGTGTGCGCTGATCAGTCAGAACAGACAGGATTCCGGGACACAAGGTTACAAATAAGGCCACATTGTGCAACAGAGTAGAAGTATGTGTACGTGTGGAGTCAGCATTACACTTTTTAGCACAACACCCAAGAGCCTGATGCGTATACATGGTGCCGTGGTGAAAGTGTGGCTTTCTGGGCAGCCCGAGCAGTCGTAATAGGGGATCGATACTGGCTGAGCCCTCGCTCTTCTGTCTCATCCCTGGAGGCTTAAATCTCTAGCTGTGTAAAGACTGCAGTGTCACAATAGGGGATCAGATAGGGATTGGCCACCGGATGAAAACGCAAGGCGTGTTTATTAAACTGATGTAGCAGAGACGGAACCGGCAGCGGGTGAACCATGCCCTGCGCTGGTCGCGGGGGCGCGTGAGAAATTAACCCAGCGCTCATGAAGTGCCAACGCCAAATGCAGCTAGAATAGCGCAGCCCTTCTAAAATGGATGAAAACTCCATTTAAAAATGGAAAGGCCCCTGAGCTCAACTTAAGATAACTCAAAATATTTAAAACGACGACATAATATTTCCCCCTTTACTTTCCAAGTGCAGTGGGCTCCGTGGGCCCCAGCAAAGCCGGCAGGGCCACTCCAAAGACAGAGCTAAAGTGTTGATTCAGCTTCATGGGGGATCCTGAATAGATAAGCTGTGGCAGCCCTCAAACTGCCCAACACACGCACGCACGCACACACACACACTCATGCGTGATCGAGCGCGTGCATGTTCTCACACATGCACGCCCACAGTCTCAAGGCCTGACCAGCTGTCTCACTCACCGCCCCCGTCCAAACACACAGCAGCAGGATGACATAAATCACTCGATAGAATGAAAGTGTGCACGGAGAGAATGCGAGACACACACACACACACACACACACAAAACCATCACACCTACGGCAAAAACAGCCCGTCCCGTTTTGTTGCCACTGTATGTGGGTGAGCAAATACCTACGCAGCATAGATATACACAGTCACCTTGGTAGGCTGGCGGTGAAACCAGTTTGCCACGCCTACTGACTTGGAGGTGTATAGATAAGGACATTAGCCTGTGTGCGCGCGCGTGCGCGTCAAGCTACACCACAGATCGTGCGCGGTGACAACAGCTGAGAAGAGAAAAGGTCATAATGCATACCGGACATCGGTGCGCACGAGCGTGTGATGCAACGTGCAGTGAAGAGGGGGAGGAGGTGAAAATAAGAGCAAGGAGGAACAGGAGGTGAGAAAGAGCGCACGTGTGAGAGAGAGTGCATGGAGGGCAGAGATGAATACCACCGATAGTACAGTGAACTATAAAATGAATAACCACAACCATATTTGAGAGCAAAGCCTCATAAATACATGAAGACTAAAGAAAGATGTTTATGTTTACTGGCATGGTACAAAGCATGACAAATATTGTGCTTGCTGTTGAGCGTTATGGAAATTATATAAAAACGTACTTGGAACTTTAAGCTTACTCATTTGAGAACACAAACCACACTTTTGCTTTTAAAAGCAACTCTACGTACGCAACAAAGACTTTCTTCCTAAAGCGGGACAAAAGTTACTTAAAGTAAGAGAGCCCTAAAGGTGTGCCCTTTGTCTCCAGTATCAGCCCTGCATTATACGATATGTATCTTGGCTAGCCTCCAACTGGTAAAATTCCTCCCTTATACTTTTACGGTAAGAGCGCCACGGAGAAAACTTGAAATGTCACGTCAACACGCCCCTGCGTGCGTCCTAAAGAGAGACCTTGAGCGTCTTGAAAATGTCCCCATCTCTCCCGTATCACAGGAGCCAAAATGGAATTTAGCCTCAGTGAATACAGTCACATAAACAGCCTGTTAAAAATGTTAAGTCACGCACTGTTCAATTTTTTTTTTTTGGCACAATACATTTCCAGGTTGCCATGGTCGCCGCAGTGACTCCGAGGTTGCGGCGGTGTCACCCTGCCGGGTTGCGCACGTGACGCAGGGCCGGGGGGGGCTTCTGAAGAAGGATTTGCATTGAAACACAAGGTTAAATGAAGCGCATGGAGGCTTGGGCACGGTGGAAAGAAAGCCCCCACCAAAAAAACAAAACAAACCTCTGACCCTCTCTTCATGGGCCAACATGAGGCCCAAGTTTCAATTGGGCAGCCCAGGAACAAGATCGAGAGGAGAGAAGGAAAAAAAAATGGGGGGGGGGGTGGGAGACCCGGTCCCCATCCCCCACCATTTTTTGTTTCCCCGTTTTTTGTGTACACTCGGCATACGCACACACACTCACCGTCGTGGATTTTCAACTTGGCTCTCATCAGTTGTGCGCCTGATGAAACAAACACTGACAGCCTCTTTACATTTGTAAAGGCCCCTGCAGCAGCTGTGCTTGTCCCACACACCCCTTGTGCGCACACATACACACGGCCTTTGAATCGGAGGCCTAGCCCAGCTGGGGCCTACAGGAAGAGCAGAGTCGGCACAAAATGGCCCTGGCTGCACAGCGCTGCGCTCTGCCATGCTCTTCTGCTGCTCTCGCTAGCACGCATACACACACTTTAAAACAGAACGACATAACCGCACATTAACACTTTCACCCTTTATGCTTTATCATAAATTAAAATAAAATGCAACTACATTTTATTATCATTTTAGAGTGATTGAGTGTGCGCGTGGGGGGGGGGGGGGTATAGTAGACATTTTTTTTAAGTAGACAATTTACACTCTGTTCACACTTGCAGAGGAAGATGCTAATTGTCTCTTAATAGAATACACTTTAATGACGGATGAATTTGAGTAACCTCTCGCAGATACTATGGTTGATGGGGAACAGGGTGACTAAGAACTGGCACTCATGTTTCAGGGGAAATTGTTAAGCCAAGCATGTATAATTGTCTTACACTAATTAAGTGGGTGCAAGGGGGGGGGGGATATAATTCAGTGGGGGCCAGGAGTCTTGGGGATCTGAACTGAACTGGGCCTTTCCAGGTTGCTGCTGCTGTGTCATTTTGCGGGCACGAGTTGGTCGGGGCCAGACACTCCAACAACCGCAGCTGCCGAAAAACCGTGGCAGATGTGGGACGGTCGCGCACACGCACAAGCCACGCGGTCTGCACACTGCACAGCCCTGACTTGACGGCTTCAACTCCAAAATATAGCCTACACAGAAGTCATTCGTGTGAAATATAAAATAATGCGGATATGATACATTTTTGGCAGTGGTTGATTCAACTGGGGAACTTGAATTCAAGCATAGCTTCTGCATGGTGCCAAAGAAGTTGTGTGAAAGGTCTCACGTAGCCAGTTTTTTTGGGGGAGAAAATGGTTATTTAGAAAATTGTGTTTACTTTACACCGTTGTAATAGTAGAAATACGCCAACTACGTCGATGGCATAAAACTGTAAAAAAAATGCAACAGATTTCGCGTAAGCATGAGTAAGACATTTTGAGAAGCTTTTGAAATGCATGAAAACAAAATTAGTGACGTCAGATGTGCTTGGCTCTATCTAGCCTAATTATTAGCGTTCCAAACCTGTTGCTAGCTTGTGACATTGCAATATTACTGTCCAAGTAACGAAGTAATGTGTGCCTTTTTAATCGTTCTTCTACAGTACATTCCGAATTAAAACGTGGAGACTTTATTGTTATGATTTTTTTTTCTTAAAGGCATGCAAAATTTTGTTCCGTTAGGGATGAGGTAGCCTACTGTGGCTCGCGGGACTTCATGCCCAATGCATCTGCAGACACGATATGCCTAATCAGTGAAATGCAACAATGTGACCATTACCCGCCTGATGACAATTCATAGCAACAATATATGAATACATTAAAGAAAAGCAACAAACTTGAGTTCTGGGGCTACGCGTGTAGCCTTGCTGAAAGCGATACATGGCAACTTGGCTGAACGATAACCCGGGGATTATGTCTTTCATTTATGATAGAGACTACTAATCATGACCATTACAAAAACCAAACGGCTTAACATTATATGCCAGTCTTGGGATCATTTGTAAAGCCTCTAATTGCATACATTCACCGGTGTTGCTTGCACGGAGAAAATGGTTGCTTCTTCTGGTACCGCTTCATACATGAGCCTCTGCAATGCGACTGAACACATAGGTGCTTAAAACCGGATCATTAAATCACCGTCTGCTGGATCAATGTGGTCCCTTTAACGCATTGGTGAATGTGCATTCGATGGCTATAGGCTACTGCACTAAAAACACTGCTAAGCCTATCCCCGGCGCATTAGAGAATATAGAATTAGGTCTCAGCGCTCTCCATTGCTGCTGCAATATCTTCCGATCGTGCACAGAGGTCACAAAAAGGCGTGCAACACGAGGCGAATTTTATGAGAGTCTTATCGACTTTATATAGGGTAGAGCCAATACTAACAACAGTCACAGATCAGAAGCCCACTAGTGTCCCCACCACGTTTCAAATTGAACGTATGTTGAATTGCGTGAGACCCTCTTTCGCTCTCCCTCACTCTTTATAAAGAAATTTTAAAAAGCCACAACAATCCACATCGGTCTTTTAGTCCACAGGCCTGCAGCAGATATGTCAAGGAATACGATAATGCGAATGCTCATCTCATTTTGATCGCAGCCTCACTAGAAAGCTGGGAATTTATTTAGTAAAGGACACAGTTTGAGCGGAGAGAAGGCTCAGCATGGGACGAAATGGAACCCGGAATAGCTGAGCCATGGCCGACAGGCTTGTCTTCACGGCTGTGAATAGCAGCTATCTATAATGGGCAGCAAACAAAGCCATTCTTGCAAATAACTAAAGTCTTGTGTTAATATTAGGCACATTTCTCTGTCAAATAACCACGTAAAAGAAATAGACAGATCAAATGGGCAATTCATTTCCACACAGCACCCTGCGTTCAAATAGTCAAAAATGTCTGATAAGGAAACAGACATTGGATTAAAATATTGCCATGTATTCAAATTAAACAGTACTTCCTAAACGCCACGAACCCCTGGAATCTTTTAAAAAGGCGATTTGACCCATATCCTACAGCTGCGTAATGGTAACCTTCAAAGCTTGGGATGAAAGTTTATGCATTTTCATCAAAACGGGCGAAAGCAAACTTGAATAGACATATACATGCATGTACATCATACATAAAGCGTAATACTTACGTATTTCTTTTGGATGATATTCCTCTTAGGTCTTTCTTTGCTCATTGTGCAATCCAAAAATGTTTCGCTATAAAGAGAATGGCCACATGAATTTCTTTCTTTGACTCTCGCCTCTCCCGGAGCACGCACACACACAAACACACACACGCAAATGCCGATTTAAATCCCCGGGTCTGTAGGAAAGCTTGCTGGCTTCGCAGAATCCGTGCACCAGCGTCTCCCCTTGAATATTTGTAGATAAATCCCACGTTTTAAGGGCCGACGACGAGCAGAGACTGCCTGAACCCAAACTCACTTCGGCAGAACATAGTCAAAACAATTCACAACAATTACTTCCAATGGCAGAATAGCTCGGCTTCTCTCGCACTCGCTCGCCCGGCTCTTATGCACGACATTAAAATTCTGCGATCGGTCGATTCGCCTTGAATTGAGTTACATTTTGTTTGAGGCGGCGATTCGACAAGAAGCTAATAAATTAGATAATTAAAATAAAAAACGATTCGATGTCACGTTTCTAGCTGGAGCTTGCTGACGACGAGCGAACTCTCCAGCGGCACTGCTGCTCTGAGCAAGGCGAGCTCCTTTCTTCCCAAGCTTAGCCTATCACAGCAGCCGCCACGCAGCGGCAACTTCAAAACCACGGCCAGTCGAGGGGGGGTTAAAATGGCAATTCAACGATTATTTACATAGAACGGTTTCTTAAAAAATAAATGCATGTATGTAGTTCACGGTGTGTATTTTCTCTTGAAGGGATTGGCTAGTGTGTAAGACCTAGTATTATAACCATTATAATTATCACTATCCTAAAACGCTATTGTTGTTGTTTTTAGTATTAATAAGTACTATTGTTGTTAAGGGTATCTTCATAGTTTAAAGGTACCCCCAGAACCCCACATTTATGCTGCAGCTAACTTTTTTGAAATACAACTGTCCACCCAAGTGTATCAGCTCTAGGGGGAGAGGTAGAGAGCGGTGTGAGTCTGTGAGTAGCTTATGGTAGGGGGGAGTAGAGATTAGTGCAAGCTACTCATAACTCAGATGCGGTACAAGCATGCACTGTCAGAGTTTCAAACCAAAACAACTGTACTAATCGAGCAGCAGTGAATCAAACTGAGGAGTCTACCTTTAAACATGCAAAATCCCTGAGCAGTGTTATGCCTGCAATCACAGTGAAATCACTTGTTTGATTGGAACTATGTTCAGTGTTTGATACAAAGCACAAGACTGGACAAAGTATTCTCCCTCATGTACTCACATGCACACACATGCCTTATAAGTGTGTAAATTGTGTCTTTTCACCACTCTGCCCCCAGTGGCCAGTAAATACACACTACCTCTTTATGGTGTTTTTACAATGGAAACAGCACAGACAACCCCTATCGTTCTAGTTCTCACATATCTACCACATGCTTTTCATTTGCTGTGTATACTTAAGCTTTTGTTAACAATCTATCATAACAAGCAAGTATTACCCTACCACAAATCATCTAAAATATACCACCGTATTAGATTGCTGTGGTGTTTGAGAGTCATTCCTTTCAAATTGTCACTGTAGGCTGAAAAACTTGTATCTCAAAAAAACTTTTCATTGTATCTTTTTGTTTTATAAAAGATACAAAAAAAATAAAATCAGAGTTACAAGGTTTCTACACATCATCCACATTATGAAAAGGTGTGTCTTTTCTTAATAACAGGTGAAATGTAATGCAGCAGATTGGGCCTCTTCCTGTGTACCACCAAGCTGGACTATAATCACTAGCATCCGAGCAATCATGCTGATTTCATTATCATCCATGTAGTGAGGCACAGCTATCGATTGCTCCACTGTGTTTGATGTAGATTTAGCATAACGCTCCCAGTGATCAAAGCACCCAACTTGCCCATGAATGCATGAACAAAGACACCAAATCAATAGCGGACGGGTCAATAATTCTGAGCGAGGCTTGTGGATGACATGATATTCATTAAACCATGCTCTATCATATATTGTATATGAATAGAAAGCTTTAAATGAATGGATTTCAGAAATTTTACAATGTGGTGAAAAGTACAATTTAGGCTAATGATGCTCTCTTTGTGGGTAATTTATAGTTTCTAGAAATTAATAAGAATATATTTAAAATTCTGTGTAACTTAAAATATATTCTCATTTATACCGTACATATTCTAGTAATTTGGGGAGAAAGAGGACTAAACCTCCGAATAACTGCTCCTCCAGGTGAGCACTGAGTCTCTGCATATCCAGCTCCAGGACATCCTGGGCTGGTTGAAACAGCAGGGTGCCCAGCTCAAGGCCTCTTTCCAGGAGAAGGAAAGACCTTTCATCAGGAGAGCCAGGTCTCCAACCTGGAAGGGAGAAGGAGAAGAAGACAGCTGAGGAGGCCCTGAGGAAAGCTCAGCACGCCTTACAGGCAGCCCGCCACACCTGGGAGGAGCAGAAGAACCATCTTCTGCAGGAGAAGGCCGAGCTCCAACATGCCCGGGAAGAGGAGAAACAAGGCTCTCTAATCATGAGGCCATAAAAAATACAGAGGAGCTCCTTACCATGGAAGAGACCATCTAGTCTCTTGAAGAGCGGAGAAGTTGGACTTTGTCTCTGACCTGCGCCAAGCTGGGAAATATCTCGATGAGCAAAAGATGGAGATGAAACATCTGATGGAGGCTGGACAAGACAGTCAGGCCGAGCTCCACCAGGCCAGGCTGACAAGGCAACATATGGAGGTCAGGATTTTTTAGATGGAGCTGGAGATCTGCTGGTTCTCTAAAGTACAGATATATAATACTTTATGATTACATATACTCTATCAACAGTCTGAACTTCTTCGGACAAAAATGCCTACTTGTACCCCCCTACCCCCACCCCCTGGCTACAGCTGTCCCACCTTTATAGCTGTTGTAGTGGTCAATTACATTCCAACCCCCCTTCGCCCACCGCAAACCCTAACCATTTCCTCAAATTTGCTGCCTTTTTTCTTTCTCTTTCCTTGCTTTTGCCAAATGTAGCAATTTGGCCAGTAAAAAATATACCCCACAAAAAATGTGCCCCAGATTGTTGGTGCACATGTTAATCCACCAAACATGTGGAAAACTTGACCCTCCTTCTAAAGGGTTTAGTGTCTATAACTTTGTATTAAAAGTTCCCATTCTTTTAGGCTTCTAATTGGAGATGACTTGTCCGTTGACAGTGATGGAGTCCAGCTGGCTATTTTTCAGACGAGGCTATGAATATCCTGCTTTTAGCCTCAATCAGCATGTGCTCACCTTAGGGGTTAGTGGGGTCCTCAATGGTGCTGACATTTAGGCCCAAATGAATCGATGAGACAGGCTGCGCAGCACCCCTCCATGCAGGTCGCATCTAACCCCATGCCATGTAGAAAAAGAATGGTCAAAGAATCCATACAGAAATGCATTTTACCTTCATTTTCCCTTATGTGGGAGCTGTAAAAAGCAACAAATTGGCTAAAATCAGGCTAAATTATTGTTGGCTGAACAATGTTTGTTGTTTTAAAGTGATATTGAACCCCCTTGACAGTATAGCTTTCATGTGAGTCCACACGCTAATGAAATATTCTCTTTGGTTGCTGTATTATAAACATACTTCTAAAATGTCTACAATGTGGTAGAAGCATGTAGACCCTGTCGATTGATTGCTTTATTAAATTGAGTGTCTAAACGTAGTTCAGACCAAACATCAGCTGGTGGACTATGGAGGAAGCTATATATCACCATCACCACATCACCATTGCCATTTTTTCTCCCAGGTGCATTACAGCATTCTGAATACATTCGTTTTTGGTATCAAGGGCATCTGAGAGCAGACCAATCCTAGTGGCACATTTCCTCTGGCTAATCAATTGCTCCAAATTACCACGAGGTATATGAGAACAGGCGGTTAAAAAATGGTTAAAAATCTGCTTTCCTGTCTGTCTTCCCACAGCGTGAAACTTTGCACATTATGTAACTTTGTTCCAACAAATAACGTGCATATTCACCTTAGACATAAGCAGCTATCAAACCCGACTGACTGTCATACACACACTGCTGCATCTCTGCTCAATGATGGCTACTTGACTCCAACCCTGGTCACAGAGGTGTGATGGCGAGCTGGTAAAATATCACGTGTACGTGTGTATGTGTATGTGTGTGTGTATCTTTGTGTGTGAACGGGAAGCAGTTTCAAAAAGGGGCTGGTCTGTTTGGACTGGTGTGAAACTGGCAAAAAATAAGGGGCAGAGGGAGCCCCCAGGACCTTTACCATTGGTCTCTGTGTGTGTGTGTGTGTGTGTGTGTGTGTTGGAGAAGGCCAGGAATTGATTAGAGCTTTCACTCTCAATGTGGTTAATTGCCCAGTGAGGCTTAGCAGACGGTGCTGGCTAGATTGATGTTCAATAGCCAAGAGAGGGGGAGTCTGTGTGTGTACGTGGGTGTGTGTCTGTGTGTGTGTGCGCGCACGCACGTGCGTGCGTGATGGTGGACAGAGTGCGCTGGGTAGCTTGGGGAGGGAGGGGGCAAAAAACAACAAATCTAAAATTAATGGTGAAAGATTGAATGTTTAAATTTCACACGCTGTAGAAACAAACCCAAAGGAGTTTCCCTCAAAAGGAAATCAAAAGAAATCAAAAAGAAAGATCTCCCATCTGCTCATGACAAAAGCCCGACACGCTGCAATAAGAAAGGAAACACAAAACATCATGTCACCTTTTGTTTCAAGCAGAGGTAAATATTACAAACGATCTTCCCCTGTGTCACTGTGCATTGTCCCCTAAAAAGGTACACTACATGACTGTAGGGGGAGGGGGGGGGAAAACATTTGGGCCTATGAGCACTGTAGGGCAGAGAGGAGCGCCAGCCACTCAGCAATCAGATGTGAGAGGGGCATGCACTCTCTAAGTTTCAAACCAAAACAACAACATTTTTGTAATGCCGGTGGTAACCACAAGGGTCATTTTGTTGTGTCTCTTTAAGAACACCAACCTGGTGTGAGAGATTTTCAATCTTAAGCTATAAAATGACATATACATTAACATTCCTAAAATGAGAGCAATGTCATATTCATATCTACTTTGTGTTTCTGTTTAATAAAATGTTTAAAAATCCTTCAAGAGCAGAACACTTTCAGACAATATATATACAGTACGCCTTCTCTCCTGTAGTCTACAGGTCCTGAAAATGTAAACTGTAATTCTGTTCAATGTTAGCATTAGGAAATAGAATAAAGCAGAGAATCTGAACCTAATGTAAAGGGCAATTTGCTTTTTGTCTTTACTGACTCTTAATGACAGCATAAAAACCACATGTGTCTCTTTATATCATTTTTTGCTCAGTATCAAATACAGAGTTCATAATAAGATATTTACTGAGAGGGAGAGAGGGAGGGGAGGGATGGGGAGGTGGGGTAAACTCGCTAAAATACCATGAAACAGCAACGAGGCGGTGTTCACACCGCATGGGTGGATGAAGACGCAGTTAAAAAAAATTGGCTCGTATAAAAATTCTTTCACTTTCATACCAGCTGTAAAAACCTTGAAGTAATATAAGCACCGGGAATACTCGATACAACCCACGAAAAAGAGAGAGAGAGAGAGAGAGAGAAATAGATAGATAGAGAGATAGAATGTTGAGGTGCCTTGGTGGGGCCGGAGGTCACCGTGGCTTTAAATGACTGAGGGTGAAATTTGAATCCTGGTAACTGCTCTCATTAATGCGAGGTTAACCCCCACGCCTTGCCTCCTTACCTCTCTGTGGAAGGCCAACTTGAGATCGCAAACACTATTCTCTCTAACACACGCACACCGACTGTATTCTGAAGGGACTGGTGAATCCTCTAGTCAACCCGCGAGGCTAATTGGACACCTTGAGCAGGAGGAATCCCCAGCTGAAACCAAATAGGTAAACAGGAGGATAGGGGGAACGCACAACGTAAATAAGCACAACAAGTCCCAATGAGGCCAAAGACAGAAGCCCGGCTGAGTGATGAGAACCACAACAACAGCCAGATGTGAACTGAAACCCCTTAGCGGGTGCGTCGTCAACGCCACTGTTGAGCCTGTTCACGTCCCGACATGCCGCTGATCTTGCTTCCTCAGCGGATCAAGCAGAGGGATAGGCTAGTGACCCCCACCACCCCACCCCACACCACACCCGAGGGGGCTCTGGGGTGAAGCTGTCCTCGGGGCACATGATCTAGCCCGCTTTTCCTCCGTGTGCCCTGAGTTGACCCGCCTAGAGGCGATAGATGCAAAACTGTCTCCACTCCAGAGCCCAGGGATGACTTCCCCTTATTTTAGCCCCCGAGGCTGTTGTTGCGTTTCAGTAATGAGGCAGGTCTCTAGTAAAGCTCACCTGGCAACAGGGAGCATTGCTTAGTCCAACCCGTACAACTGTAGTGCAGGCCAAAAGTGAATGTGCAAACGCATTCAGATATCTGAACTTGACGATCTAAAATCTGATTTTTGTTATTTTAAAATGTTTGCCTAATTGCCTAATAGTTTGCCTAGTAGCTTTATTTTAGTCAGTATATTGCCAGTGCTTGCTAATCAACAAGCGATTTTAGATTTTGCCTGCCAGCCTCGCAATGAATTTACACTTCTATGACTTCCATGACCTAACTACATTATATATGGGCATGAAAAAAAACTTTCTAGAGTGAAAAGCATGGGGGCAGGACCTCACTCCTACGATGAAGAGAGCTAACCCCTAGTGGCCAGATGAGAGCAGGTGTTTCTGAACTTTAGCTCCCATTGACCACAGTTTGTTATAAACGTAAACAATTACGTCACTAAAGCACCATATTTGGTCTTGATATGTTCATTATGTTGACATTAGTGTTGTACAGAGGTTTAACAATGTTCAAGTTTAAGTTTAGGTCCCCTATTGTAAATAAATTGTATTCAAGTCTTTCCAGTTTTGTTGTTTAAATGGACTGAACAAACAAATTTTGATCTGTCTAACATGACAAAAATATTTTTTTTAAACAAGCCAGTCAGATTTGGACCCAGTTGTGACATCATTTCTGGATGGTAAATCAATCGTCTGTGACCTATCCTTTCACTCCTATGAGCAAATCAGGTTAGGGTGTGTTATATAAAACAACACTTACAAAACTTTTAATAATGACAGTTGGACATTGACATGGGGCCTATAAATAAAGCATTAGCATTGATATCTGCTTTTCGTTTTTGTCTGGCCATGGTTGTGGTGACTTTAACATGATCCTATATATGGCCACAGTATTGTAAGTCACTATTGCAACATGCACTCAGTGAGCAACACCAGTCAAAAGATGCGGTACAGTAACACACCACTGTCTCACAGTTATTTTCATATCTTGGTATATTAAAAATGGCCCCCTGTCCTCTCTTATAAGGTGTTCAATGACTATGCATCTCTCATTATCTGAGTTTTCCCTTCTGCTCATTTGTTCCGCTGTACGTCCAGTTTCCCCATTCAGCCCTGCACCATTCAACCCTCTGGTTTGTTATTTTGTACCTCCAACCAGTCTGGGCTGGAGTCCGGTGTGGATGAGTAGCTCAGTGGGAATCACTCGCGAGGGAACAAGACAGCGCTGCAGCGTAGCCAGCTTCCTTTTCTGAATACAGCCTCTATCGCGCTCGGTCACAAAAGTTGCATGACGTAGCAGTGACTGGCTGACTCATGTGGGTCAAGACCTGCCACAGGTGGGGGTTGGCAGGATGAATAACCCTCACACACACACCGAAGGTAGCCAACCACGGCCCCCACAGACCCCTTTTCACCCAGCCGGGACACCTGCACCGGACACAAAAGCCATCTTTCTCTCATTCTTTAGGGGGAGCGAGGGTAGAGAAGGGGGAAACGAGAAAGGGGAAAATGGAGCAAGGCGGAGGAAAAAAAAGCATTGGGGTTAGTTGTAGGGGGGTTGGGGGGGAAGGGGGGGGGGGTTCTGGCTCCAATCATAGCCACGCAGAAACAAAGTAACACAAATCCGAGCCACAGCAGGGGAACAGCTGGGGCGCACGGGGACGACTGTCTGGGTGGTCCAAAGGAGTGTGCATGTACGTAAGGCTTGTAGAAAATAGCGCATGGAGAGAGAGAGGAAAACGAGGGGAGGAACCAAAAGAACACAGCCATACGTGATGTTAAATGTAGCTAGAGTTGCCTCTCCATCCCTGTAATTACTGTCAATCATTTCACATCAATATCTAATTATTCAAAGAAGCCCTTGCATCGATACCCTCATTAGAAACGGTGGAATAAGTCAGAGCAGAGGCCAATCTTGTGCTAAAACATAGTACCTCGGAAATCACAGTCCAGTATGTAAACAACAGCCAAATATAAAAAAAAAAATAATCAACCCATTTCCCTTTTTTCCCTTCATGTTTCACTGAGAGGCTGCGTTCTGCTACTAGGCACTCGTAAAGGTAGACTGCTGGTCATTAGGAAAGCATTTGTTAACCCACACATGGTAGAGATGACCATTCAACTCACACATGCTGGGCCGGTGTCTCTCTTGCTATCACACCACCACAGTTTGCCTGATAAAAAAACAAAGGTAAGTCATGCAGGAGGTCCCCCTTATTTGCATATCCCCTGGGTGCTCGGTGTAATTTAGCTACATATGTCCCATCGCTAATAGGCTAGAGTTAGCTTAATGAGAGGCTCGTGTTTTTGGAAGCGACCTTACTTGATTATCTATTCGGATTCAAAGCACTGGTCTGATTTGCAATTGAAAAGCACATAATTATGCATAAGCTTACTATTTAACGCTAATATTTTTTGCTTTGTTTGTTTTTTTATGTGTTTGTGTGAAAGGGTTATTTAATGTGTTCGAATTCGAATGTTGTCTATTCTGTTTTCTCGTATTCTCGGCGTCTTCGCTCAAAAAGCTGTAACGGCTAGAGATACACTAGGAGCATTGATTTTAATGGGTCAATGGATTCAGTGGGTCAGCTTTAAATGAGGCTGGATTCCATTGAAATCAAAATGCTATTAATCTAATTTATTTCCCTTTCTAATTATCAAAATGGATGGACATTAAGTGAGATTTTTTCTCAACCCATATGGGCAATTGAACTATCTACATAAAGATTATGTTATGTCATTCTAAATGTCATTCTAGTTCGACAAAATTGGAGACAAGGACAGCATATGTAATTGTAAGAGAGCTCGTACCAGAAACTGTAAGGACTTGATTCCTGGATATAGTCCATTGCTTATCTCCCACATTTGAATACTGCCATTTGCCTCTCAAATGTGATGCGCAAGTCACCTATATCTTTTGAAAATGTGCGCAAGGCGCCTGATGTGTGTTAATCCCAAGCTGTTATCCGAGACCTCAAACCCAATTTATCAAGGTTTAATATCAATTCTCAGCTCAATGGAGAGGAAAAGCACCAGAACAAAAATGAATGTATTTTTTCCCCCTCACAGTTTTAATTAATAACAACCCAACCGCTTTGGCTAAATCCTTCCCAGATATTTAACAAGATAAGGGAGGCTAAAAGGTTAATAAGATTCGCTTCTTTTGAACAAACTCCACCTTGTTTCTCCTTTCAGAGGAAGCCATAAACACCCCTCCCCATAATGAACGAATGGTGATCATGCCGATGATATTAATTATCGTTACTTTCAATTACTACACCCAGCCAGGTCTTGTCAGTTATGAGGCCAGCTCCCTGTGGAGCCGCCCTCACTCCTTCATTAGCTTAGCTGAGTTGTTCAGCTAATCTTTCTTTCTTTCTCTCATTCTTTCTTTATGATTCTTTCAGTGTTGAAATAAAGTGAAGGAGGTTAACCAGTGACTATCTCTTTTCCACTTATTATTTTGGTCGTCTCTTTTTCTCCCTTTCACTGTGTTCACTATTGGTTTCTTCTCTTCTCCGCTCCTTTCCTCTCACTTCTCCTCCTCTTCTCCTGACATGAAACATCCATTTCCGCCCCATGAAATATGGAGAGGGCCCTCATGAATTGTTTACAAGTCAGCAGCATGTGTGCCGATGGCAGTGGGGGGTGTGGGATTTTTTTTGTATTTGTAGTGGAGTCCAACCTCCTAACTAGACCCTTAACTGGACTCTATATAACAAGAACCTTTGAGCCGACATTGACATAGAAAAGGAACGTTACACCTGATGTGTCTATATATTTTTAATGAGAACCTAAATAATCACTAACCAGTGTTGGGTAGTTTTTCAAAAAAGTAATGTATTACACATTACACATTTTTTTGTTTTAATGGTAATGCATTACTTTACTTATTTATTTCCTGTAGAGAGTAATTCATTACACTACTCGTTACATTACTTTTGCGTTACTCCGCAATTGTACATACACAAGATCTTGCTTTTATGCTCTTAAAATATAATACATTTTAATAAATAAATAATACCACAAATTTGGCAGCAAAGTTGGTGAAAACCACTTCACAGAACATTGTGGAGAGAACAAGGCTCAATTGCAAGTAACTACATAATTGTTTAATAAGTAACTGTAATGCAATTACTGAATTTAGGAACAGCAATGCGTTACCCCCAACACTGTCACTATCATAGCCTAAAGATAATATTTCATATAGATAGTCGTAGTTATTTAATAGATTAGAACATTTGGACTTGCTGAAGGTTGGTGCACTGAAGTAGCAGACAGATTTAGGCAAATAAACGAACAGCAAACAACTTGTTTTACAGTATGGCTCATACCCTATAAAAACTAATTCACAACACTTACTTACCTTGACTTCTGTTATACATGGTCTGCCCACATTTCTATTAAATATTTTTGTAATTATTTAACTTCACAAGACTATCTAACTGTAAAAGCAGTCAAAGCAGCTTAAGGTAACAGTTGTGAAGGCATATGCCTATTGATGTAGACACAATAATGCACATGGCCATAGGAGGGTGAGGTAGACAGCTGTGAGCCTATGAGCATTGTATCAGGGGAGAAGTAGAGAAAAGGGCAAGCCTCAGGGAAGGAGTAGAGAGAAGGGCCAGCCATTAGGTTTCAAACTGCTGGTTTGCTGGTTTCAACCACAAGGGTTATTCCGGGCACAAATTGAGGAGTGTTGCTTTAAGTCTTGGAGTACTTGAATGTGAAAGATTTAGTGATTGTCTTATTTTTGATTTGCCTCCGTGTGAATATTAAAACACTAAAACACTAAAACACTAAAACACTAAACAATGTAGGATTTTATGCATTGACTCCCATTGCAAATACAGTCGACACTGGTGCAGCATAGATGCTGCCGGGTATTAAATGTATGAAATACTGATGCAGGATACATTCAGGTGGGACAGTGTAGTACTACCAATACGTAGTACAAAAAAAATTCACCTCCCTATCTTTCCCAGAGGAATCAATAAAAATAAAAGCGTAAGCAAGAAGCGCTGTAATGTTATCGCTCAGCCGGTCCAAAGATATTTGTTTTGTTTGGTCGGTCTCACGGGATGAAAGATGGCCTGTTGGGTTTGTTAATTTCCTTTTGATGAGCTGCATCACTTTGTCCACGCTCCGTGGGGATACAGATATGAAAGCATCAATTAAGATGTACTTTGGTGGAGTTTTATCAGCTTTTTCCTTCAGGCCTAAAAGCTTGTGATTGATAGCGATGGACTGGAACGCGAGGGTCCTACCAGTGGCTGTCCTTCCAAGCGCTTGCTGAGTGAAGTGTTTTACTGCTGCTGGTGCACTTGTGGTTCGCAGGGAGTGTTCGAGAGCCAGGCCACTTGAGGGATTACATAGATGGTGTATTATTAATCTTTTCCCTTTCGCCACTGCTGTGTAGCGGCTCAGGCGGACTAGATAGAGGCCTGACCATGGCGCCATGGCCGACACTATCTCTCTGTCTCGCTCTCCCTCCCTCCATCTACCTTCTGCCCTCTCTTGCTCAATGCCTTTCTCAGAAGCCTCTCTGAAGCCAGGAGGGAGCCAGCGATGATCAGATCAATATTCTTCTCAGGAAATGGTCTTCCTGTTCTCATTCACTCTCCTATCTATTTCTCTCCCCCCCTCTCTCTTTCTCTCTCTCTCTCTCTCTCTCTCTCTCTCTCTCTCAAGCTGTGGTAAAGCCCGTGCTTGTCCCTCAAGGCTATATCTCTGTAGCATCGTAATTTCAGCAACGAGTCGGATATGAACCTACACCATCAAGGCCGCGGCATGTGTCTTCGTACGCGATCCGCGTACATTGCATACCGTACGCATACATGACCATTTGGCATACTCGGTTTTCTTGTTGGCGTGTACGTTTCTGGATGCATGCGCACTACGACCTCACTTCTTCGAAATGATGCTCTCTTTCCACCTGGTCAGCAGTTTTAAAATGTTCTTCTTGTCACTCCCATTCCCGCTACTCTGTCTATTCCCACCAACTGGATTGGCATATTATTACACGCTCAGTTTGTGCACATGCGCAGTCAACGTGTAGGCAAAGCGTACGAGACGCGCGGTCACAAAACTTTGGCGACGCGCGTATAGTACGCCCTTCAGCATGTCGGTGTGTGTGTGTGTGTGTGGGGGGGGGGGGGGGGGGGGGGGGGGGGGGGGGGGGGGGGGGGGGGGGGGGGGGGGGGG
>JAOEHI010000003.1:2737312-2754275 GCA_025447815.1 Percopsis transmontana
TTACACAGAGCTGTGCCTCTCTTCTATTCTTCGGTGTGCATTTTCAAGCCCTCCCCCCCCCCACACACACACACACACAAACACATACACACACACACACACACACACACACACTAACGGAACAGTAAGGGGAAAGCGTAAAGCCTCAAAAGAAACCACTTCCTTGGGTGAAAGAGAGACAGAGACATTGAGAGAGAGAGAGAGAGTGTGTGTGTGTGTGTACACTAATGCTTGTGTGGGTGCATATATATGTGTGGTGAAGGTGCACCAGAACCTGTGTGAATGTCAAGTGTAGGAGGGTGCAGCAGACGCACGCACGCACGCTCGCACGCACACACACACACTCACACACACACACAAACACACACAAAGGGTGTGCGGTTGCAGATTTTTAAAAAGTTGTTGGTAGGAAACAGTAAACAGCATCTGGTACCTTGCGTGTAGGAGGTCGAGTGGAGGAGTTCTGGTGTAGACTCCGAGACACGGAGCTCGAGATATAGCCCTGGACTTCAAAGCCACACAGACCATCATCCTGTTAACCTTTTGAGCATTGCCTTCTGTAATTCATTGTATATGCCGTCTACATACATATATGTTCACACATTGTATGTTCTAAGTTCAACCATTTGACTTGTAGACTGAAAGAGTTTTCTCTACTGTTAAAGGTAAACTATTCGATTTGTGTCCAGAATTAACCCTTGGGACGCAAACCAGCATTACAAAAATGTTTTTGTTATGCTTATCGTATTATGTTGCAATAAAACAACTTTTTTTAAGGAATACCTTATCTGTCATACAGTATAACATAATATAGCAAACAAAATTTGTTTCTTTTGCGCAGCACATTTGAAAATGACATTTACACCACATACAATTCAGTACAACATAAACACGCCAGACAGACACATGTTAATTAAATCTGACTGTTGAATTAAAATGCAACTAGGTAAGTAGGTAGGAAAGAGAGGTTCAATGTTGTTTTTTTAAGTAATTGAGGAAAATTGCCCTGTGCTACACAAGTGTGCCTTCATTACAATTAGCTTCCCGCACTCATTGAGAATGAAGTACTGCTATTGGACTTATTTGTTTAATGGGAAGTAGCTACAACAAGGTGCACTGGTGGGTTTTTTATATAAATGGTAGTTGAACATTTGGATGGTTTCCACAGCAAGATGAGTGAAGTCTAAACCACCGTAAATGCCTTATAGCCTGCTTCTAACGTAGCTTCCTTTCTCTGACATATAGACATGAGGTATTCACCCATTTCCCATGGTGAGCAGACAGAAATGTTTTCTTTGTTTGTTTTAACATCTGTTTATATGTGGGAAGGGTTTGTCCACATGTGTGTTCAAATCCACACACATTGTACTGTATGTGTGCGTTCAATATGCCTTTGTACGTACACCTCCTTTGTTTCATTTTCATTTCACTGCCCGTGTGTCGTGTCACAGCCCGAGCCAGAACACCTAGTTAGAACTCTTTGATAGCTGCTCCTACATCTGCATTTCAATGGCACCTTGTCCAACCTGCTCTGAATGATCTAGCCAGGAAGCTGTAACAGTGGAGTGCTGAATCCCCCTCTGCGTGCCAAGGGGCTGTCGAAATAATAATCCCTGCCTGGGCCCAGAGTACATTAACAGCATCCTTTATGAGGTACCATTCTCGCCTATACCTTTCACAGGTAGGATTGGACACACAATAGACATTGTTCCCAGAGTCTCTCGACAGAGTGGACAGGGCCCAGTCAGGGATCTGTGAAGTGTAGTGATGTACTATACTGCAGTGATGTAGCTATTGTAGAAAAAGATTGTCAACAGCTAAATAGCAGCTAAGCTAAAGCACTGAATTTGGATTGATTATTATTGTAAACAGTGACACTGGTGTTTTTAGCGCTGAAATCAGCTCCCAGGGAAAGTTCTCCACAAACATATTCGATTTAAAGACAGGGTTAAAGGGAAATAAAAAAGCGAATTACAAGCTAAGGTATGTTTTATTGTGAGTACACTAACGGTTATATTTTCCGTTGCAACTCATCCTAATTATTGTTTTTACTTTTAAGTCTTCGCCACAGCAATTCTTTTTAATGTTTATTCTAAATCTGCCATACACCTCCTGTGAAAAAACAGGATGAAAAGGGAGCCATGTCACTCTATCATAACGACCTTGAGTCCAGTTCTTAAGGACCACTTCTGCTGTGAAGTGCTAATGCTAACCAGACCTAGCGCATCTGTCTTCAACCACCAACACCTCGTAACACAGGAAGTGTGTGTGTGTGGGGGAGAGAGACAGAGAGAGAGAGAGAAAGTGAGAGAGAGAAAGTGAGAAAGAGAGTTTTTTTGTAGGGGGAGAAGGGCACTGGTCTACATCATGTTCCAAGAGTCCAAAAGAATTAGACATTTTCTGCTGAATCGGCAACCTCTCCCCTTCACCAGCACAGTGTGTGCATGTGCATGGAGTTCACCCATGTGTGTGTGTGTGTGTGTGTGGGGGGGGGGGGGGGGTTGTGGAAACCTCCCGCCATATGGGCTGTTTCACCAGGTGACCCAGTGGACTGCATTACTGGGTGACAGAGATGCATGGCAAAGTCTCATTCATCTCCACATGTGCAGCAAAAGGCACTGAGGTCGCAGGAGAAGGATACAATTAGAATTTCTATTGTTCCTATTCTCCATTAAGTACATCAGTGTACGACTTGAGTTAAAGATTCATCTGTTCACGGGTGGCAGCTTGGTATAGGTCAGGGTCCTCAAACACAACAAGAGAACAGAGCATCATGAAGATTTTTGGTTTAGTCTTGATTATTAGTGGATGAGTGTCTATTTGGAATGGAAATATGTAAATAAGCACAAACAACTCCCTTTTCTCTTCGCCCACGCTTACAGTACCTGACACTATATGCTCTCACACTATTTTAAAAGTTACACTACCTGTTAGCTAGATTGTCAAGTGAAATTATTTATTAATTTAAAAAAGCAGTGCTTATTTTCTTCAACAATAATTGCATTAAGGAATGTGATCAGATCTAATGTGCATCTGTTAAAGATACAGTGGGTATATTTTCAGTGTAAAAAATTAATTGGGGTCACATGCAGTTATTTTTTCACACTGTACTGTATCGTCTCCCTGCACCAGCTGACAGAATTCAGTCAGCCCACAAGCTTTACATATTCATGCACCTTAATTATGTATGTATACGTACATACCGGTACACTTCCCCAGGACTTTCCCTTGAAACAGACTGACCTGATGAAAGCTATGATCAAGTTAATCATGTGTTGAATAATGTGTGTGTTCCACTGCCCTATTTTAGCCAGACTCCTCGTTGTTTGTGAGAAGACACAGTATATAAAGTCTCCCCACATTTTACTCCTCCTTTGTAATCTGCCCCCTAGTGGTGCAGTGGTATTGTGACCTCACCATTGAAAAAACAATATACCAGAGCCCAGAGATGGTACAGTAGTCAGGACATTTGAAAGCGTTCCTATTGGCATGGGTTTAGATCTCACTTAGATCTCAAATGCGTATTTCCTCCCTTAAAAGTAACGTAAGTAATGTGTAAAAAAAAAAAAGAATAAATGAAAAACTTATTTTGTTTGGCTCAATATTTGAGGTCCACTAGGCCCTACAAAACCTAGATTTTGATCTATAATAATGTATTGCTGTATGTGCCCTCGGCTACACTATTGGCACATACAAATCAATACAGAACTCACATGCTGAAACCAATGAAACCCATTTTGCCCTGAACCTCCACCTCAGTCTGCTGCCCACATTCCTAATAATCCCCCCCCCACGCTCCTCTGGAAACTCTGTCTCTCTCTCTGGGAAACTCTGTCTCTCTCTCTCTTTCTTTCTCTCTCTCTCTCTCTCACACACACACACCAAAACCGCGGCCAACAATAGCGGAGGCAATGGAAGGGAGAGACCCAAAGAAGAGGAGAAGAGGAGAAATGTACGCTTGACTAATTCCTGTATTCAGAATTTCAGAGCCTCTGGTATTTCTGGCTGTGTGTGTGTGTGTGTGTTAGGAATTGCACACTCTAACCTTGACATGTTAGCATCACAGGGGTGATGAATGAAAATGACCACAATACACTTGGGATGAGGAAAGGAGAGTAGAGGCATAAGGAGGGTAGGCGAGGGGTGTATGATAAGGGGTGAGCGAGGGGTAAATGGCCAAAGTGAAGCAAACTAGAGGGTATCCTTTTGGGAATCTGTGCGCATTTCGTGTACGTGCTTCACGCGTACATATCTCCATTTACCCATCCATCCATCCATCCATCCATCTGCCCGGGTGTACTGCTTGTTGATCCAAGCATGATTCAGTGCTTCCTGGGGCGTCATGCATTTTTCGGGGTTGTATTCCAAGCAACGCAGGATGAAATCCAAGTCAAGCTGGCCTTGATAGCCCCCATAGTGTTTATTGAACTTGAACTGAACATAAATAGAATTCTGTCTTTGTATTGTTCAGTCAAAATGCAGTCCAGACTCCCCGTCATAGGGATGTGGTGAAAGGTCTGCCCAGTGGGATCTCTGGGGGAACATAACGTAAACGGAATTTGCAGGCAGCAGTCTTCTAGGGTGAAATGTGGCTTCCTCAAGCTTGATTGTGATGGGGTCTCTTTTGGACTGCCGAGTTATGCAGTTTTACGTCGCCATGCAGGATCTTTTGTTCCTTCATTGTCATTAGGCACTTCAGCAGGGATGTGACATAGTGTCTTACACACTATGTTCTTACACACTAGTGTTTTCCCCGAACAGTTTGAGGGTGATATAAAGTTATTGCGAAACATAGGTGCTTGTGAAGTGTTCCTTTGTGTGGCTAATGTTTTCAGATGTCTGTAGCACATTTGTTTTTTGTTTGTGTTTTAGCCAGTTTTGTGTTTTAGCCTATTCTCAATGCCCTTGAGTTTTTGTCTTCCTGCCTTTTAACGAATATTACGAGAAGTGAGGAAAAACACATTGCATTTGCTTTAAAAAGGTTTGGGCGCAGAAAAAAATACGTTAATTTTAGTTTATTTAAGTTTATTTAAGTTAATTTAATTCTGAATGCACAGACTATCCATGTTGAATGATGACATTTTAGTTTATCTGAATAGGCAACACGGTATAATATTTAATAATATATAATATATTGTATAATATATAACCAAGTTAAGTTGAACAAATCATTTTGATGTTTTGTATCGACATTCACATTCTAATACACACATCCACATGTGGATGGATCACCACACACAGACGCTAATACACATCCTTTCCTCAGCAGCCGTCTGTGCCTTTTTCTATAATCGACTTGGACTATTGACATACTCAATGTTGGAAGGCTGGGTCAATAAACGAGAGGAAATGCTTGTTGAAGAGAGAGAATGTGTGTCTGCGTGCAGTTCAGTTACATGCGTTTACTTGCCTGTGCATGTGTGTGCATGTGTGTGCGTGCGCGTCATTTGTCACTTGATGGGTATGTTGGTTTAAATATATGCAAACACCTGCTTGTGATGTCTGCTGCATTTCCTCATCTGTCTTTCATCCCCCCCCTCTCTCTAGCTCTCTAGCTCTCTAGCTAGCTAGCTGTCTGTCAAGTAGTTGCTGTATGTCTGCATCTTTTAACACGCTCACTCTTTCACGTTGTCTTTCCTCTCCTCTCCTCTGTTTTCTTTTCCTCCTCCAGACTCACAGAGCTGACTCATTAATGTTTAATGCTCAGTCAGGAAGCAGACACGCTCAGCCAGCCAGGCACAAACACACACACACACACACACACACACACACACACGCACACACACACACACACGGTCTCTCCCCTCCTTCGTCCCCCTAGCGACGCCATCCTCATTACCAGTCTGAGATTTGACCTTTCACCCCCAGACCAGATGGCTGATGTTTTCATTCTACGGGGAGACAGAATGAACCAGGAGTGCTTCTACATTACACAGCCTCCCTACAGAAAGAGGCTTGCGTTGAGCACTGTATATCAACAGAGACAAATATGGAGACTGCTGAATCAGTAAGGCCTACAGCGCCTATAGCCTTTTTTATTTTTTTATCCAAGCTACAACTTTGCCATTGTTTCAAAGCTAACATACCGCCAATACATTGATAATGACTCACTGTAACCTTTCTATTTGTTGCCTACAATTACAACCAAAAAGAGAAGTTGAAATAAGAAATCGCTTAGACAGAAATCTAGTATATAACTTTACCAGCAGTTAAAAATGTCAAATAATCAAGAAGAATAGAGTGTGAGCTTCATGAGCAAAATAGCTGAACAAGCCGTACAAGTTTTGCCACTCAGTTTGTCAGGTTCACAAGGCTAGAGAGACAGGCGGAACAGGAGGCACTTTGGGAATGATCTTGGACACCGACCAAACACATCAGCAGGACAATTATTTGGGATCCAATCTATGACGTTTAAGGTGTGGTACAGAACCCATAGAGTCATGCCAATATTTGTAAATGCTCTACAGGCACACAGGCTCCGGTTAAATGCTAATATACACTAAATGGGATAAATGTTAATGCAATAAACATGCAATGAATGTTGTGAAGGGTTGGGGTTATATAATGTATATATATGAAATATGTGTACATGTATATAATGTAACATGAATTATATTGTCCCATATTAAATGTATGTAAGCCTGCATGGTTCACACACAAGTAAAGGAAGACAGAGAAACCGAGAATGAGGGAGTAATAGATCAAAATTAGTTTTCCATTTTGTGCCCTGTGCCGTGCCAGCCTTTCATTTTGTCCACATGAAAGGTTGCCAACGGTGAGAGACAGAGGGCATGTTATAGGATCTCACATCCAATGGGGTCTAAATCACATCATGGCCCAGGGAGATGGAAATGGGCACACTTGTCCTTTGTGTGTGTGTGTGCGTGCGTGCGTTCATATACTTTACACAGCATGGGTGTACTGATAATGCATGAATCCATTAGTGCACGTTTGGGTTTGCATATGTTCCTATATGAATGTCTGGGCATGTGTGCATTCCTCCATTGTGAGTCTGTGTGCCTTTCTTTCTCTTTAATCAGTGTGTGAGCGAAACAGAACAGAGCAGTGATTTGGCAGCTGTCTGTCTGTCCGACTGCCTGGCTGTAGGCTGGTACTGCTGCCGTCTAAATACCCTTCTAACTGGTTCCGGATGTTTCTGTCTCCACAGAGAGAATAGATTACTGCAAGTATCATCTCACTGTAATCTTCCCCGCTTGCATTACCGCCTAAGGACCACCTGGATTAAAACCGCACACTGCTATGAAGTCAGAGTAGAAAGTGATTGCCTGCCGTTCTGTTTATTACAAACTCTGACTGTGAGTCAGTGGGGAAATTCAACAGTAAAGTTGCCATGTTACCAGTTTTAATTTCCTTCCTTCCTGTCTCCCTGCCTTCCTTCCTCCCTTCCTATCTTTAATTCCTTTGAAATCTCTGTATTGTCTATACACCAATATTTTGACATAGATATTGTTTAATCAAGTCAGCTATCACTCTGCATTAAGTCACTGTTTCACTAGTTTAGTAAAAATACACATGGCTCATGGCTCAGAGCAGATGTAGCCTACAACCTTCATTGGTTCAGCAGGTTACACCCGCTACCTGTACATGTACTCATTGACACGTGACGTGAAACCTTCTGAGATCTGTATAAGAGGCAGAAGGTTTACATTCTATTTCTGGAAAGCACTGCGCAGCAATGGCTATACATCCAATGAACTGTTAATTGGTTTGTGGAAAATTGGAAGTAGGACCTGTAAAAATGTCTTCTAGATTATTATTTTACATTTTTATTTACATAGCTTAGCTTTAGTTTACTGGGCCTTTCAAAGCGCCCTCTACTGAGGGATATTTATGGGCATAGTGTGACATCTGCTGGTTATAAGTGAAACTACTTTGGTGGATAAGCAATGTTTTTATGCAGATATCCTCATGGCCGCATTTTCGTCAAAATAGATAAATGGAGAAATCATAGGTCTCCAAAAAATGTAATTAGCGAATAAATCCACTTCACTGGCTGACTAATTTTATATGATTGTCTATTGGTTAGTTTATTTTCTGTGTCCATTGGTTGAATCAAAATTATCTTAAAGTTATCTCAAAAACATCCTAAAATGTATCTACTTCATATCTATTCTATTCAGTTATATTTCACATGCTATTAATTGCTCCCTTTTATGCATCTTTATCTGCAGTGCACAAGCAATATCCGCTATAATGACATAAAAATAGGCATAATAATGGAGTTAATGCATTCTTCATCTGCGTCTTCTTCACATATAGCACATGTGAATAAAATGATTTCAATGTTTTTTGCATCACAATATAACATATTTTTAGTTATTTTCATTAGAAAGGCTGTCTCTCCTGTTTTAGAACACTGTTCAACACCTATGATGGATTTGGCAAAACAAAAACCTACCTTGTGAGCACAGTCCAAAAACTACATTTATCTCACCCAGAGCCAGAGGACTATGACAGGGAGAGAGATAGGGGTGTTAATCTTCTGTAATGGATATCATGCAGCAGCCACGTGGTCTCGCTCCAATTAGAAAATGCAGAAACCTCGGGGGTACGGGAGCAATACCACGGCACGGCCACAAGGGAGCAACGTAAACCATACAAGTTGTCTCTCTGTTGGTGTATGTCATCATTCAACATCCAAGAATCATCAAAGTACTTAAAAGTTTTAAAACTTTTAACTATTTAAAGTACTTAAAGTGGTGACCTATTGATGACTGTTTTTCAATCAATCAATCAATCAATCAAATTTTATTTATAGAGCGTTTTCATGTTATTTGTTTTTTTGCTTTGATTTGAAATTAAAATATACTAAAGTGACTGATATATGAAAACACTGATTGTAACCTAAATTAAATTTTAAAAACTCCTCCCAGCACTAACTGTCGTAGAAAACACATGTTGGTACACAAACATTCGGTATCCAACCTTGTTGCTAGCCACTTGTAGTGTAAATACCGGAGCCAACTTATAATAGCAAGTACAGAAGCAATAGTAGTGAATGCAATAGGCAGTCTGCAGCTGTTGTATACAGGCGTCTCTAGAGGCCCGAGAATGTTGTGAGCTGGGTGACTAGGCAAGGATATTCGGTGAATTTCTTCCTAGGTTCCTAGGTTATTTGTGGTAGTCATTAGCTGGCATACGTCAGGGAGACAGAAGCTGTGGAAAGATGTGATAATAAGCAAGTCTCATATAGTTGGCACATGCTTGGCAAATTAGGCATCTGCTTGTGATGTTTTGTTTGGCACCATGTGCATGTTAATAAAGTCATAGTTTTATTTTGCATATTCACAAATACAGTATATACAACAATAAATATTATTAGTATACCAAATCAGATGTTTGTGATGCCTTTGTGTTTGGCAAGCATTACTGAATGCCCAAAAATGGTAATTTAAAAAAGGCCCCATGAATAGGAGTTTAACAACTATGCCTTCTAAAACTTGTATGCGTCATTGTGACCCGTTTTTGTAAACCAGAATGGAAAAATGCATCTTTAACAATCTTCTTTTTCAAAATATCATATATCAAATTATATACGGTATTTACTCGTGGCACTCTCAAAGCAGCAGGCATTATAAACAATGACTTACATACATGTAATACTGGCATTATGTCAATTAATTAGTTTTTCTTCCAGCCTATATCTTGTGTGATTAAATAAAATAAAAAATAAACTGTAAAAAAAACCCACACTGAAGCTTCTTCAGCTCCACCTGCTGTTCTTGTTATGTATTGCTGGGATCATTAGGGCCAATTGGACACACCTTGGCCTAGGTGTGCCAGGTTTTGCAACGCCGGGGCCTGCTGGGGGGCTCTCATGCTCTCTCTTTCTGACTTGTTCCTATTGAATTATTATATTCTGTGAGTCATTCTTGTTTTGTGATAGAAAGGGTTTTTATTTTTCTAAAGAAGACAGTAATGTTTCTATCAGCAATAATAAAAAAAAGATATTAATAAAAACATAAAGATATTGATTTACTACTCCAAAGGCTGACATACAATTCTGGAATATTGATGGTTGTTAGTGTGGTAGTGTTTTTTTGGTATAATTAGTGGATTTTGAAACATGTGACAAGTGATTTGTTGGATTAGGTGTATTATGGCTATGACACGAACTGTTGCGCCATGGGCTACTATATACAAACTGACCGAGTATATTTATTAATATGAAGAAAAAAAAATTTAACAAATAGGCTACTGGATCATTTATGGTGGGGGAATAGATTGATAGGGTTATAATACCTTAAATGTGGAATTCAGGAGTCCACATTATAGAGAACATTAAAATAGTTTAAATGCGCCTACTTCATAATCCTTAATTTAAAAATGAGGGGCGTCCTCTGGCGTATCGGAGGACCAACGTGCGTAATCACATTTTTAGGAGGGCAGTAGACGAATGGGGTGATGTCATTTCAAAACTTAAATCACTCCCCTTAGTCCCGGGCGGTGAAGTGTATGCATTTTAGTTTTCTGGTAAGTTAAATACGTTCTTGGGAGCACACGGAACTTACGAGGAGAGAGAATAACACAAGAAAAAAAGATACGTTGCTGTCAGAACTGTGCGGGACACAGGATTTTAATTTAGCAGAAACTGGACGCAAGACCCATTTCTGCGGGCAAAAACTGCTGAACTTTTTTTTTACTGCAAACAGAGAAAATGAATCGGAGTTTTAATAAATCGCAACCTTTGCGATATGCGGATTGTAATGCCGTGGAGGTTAAAAGCAAGGTAAGTATTGACGGAACATAATCTGCATTACCATTATTGGCTTTTGAGAAGAAATAGACAACACATGGTCGTCCCTTAACGGGGCCGTAGCCTAGTCGATACCGTAATAGGCTAGTTTAGATACTGGCAGACTTGATATCAAGTTATCGTCGAGTTTTATCCTGGTATAAATCAGGAATGCTTCTCCACGACATTGTCAGAACTGCATCGGTTTCTGTATGTCCCTGTCCCAACCATCGACCATGGGAATCGAATTCCCGCTGACGCTGGGAACTGTTCATGCGAATTCTAATGAGTTGGAGGGCTTCTTCCATGTCTGACACTAAGTTCTGGGATAATGGACTGAAGTGGTTTAGGAATTGTCTCGACTCTCATTCCTTTTAAAATAAAGAATACAGTCTATCAGACATAGAAAATGGCAGTTACATCTTTTCCAACAGTATTGCATGCTAACTATTATTTTACTATGTTACATCTGTATGAGCTTGACAGTAGCGTCGGTATTAATTCAGTGAGCCAATGTGACTCCTAGAAAGTGTAATGACCCATTTTATTTCTTACGTAATAGAATAGAATTGTTGTTTGATTTTCAATGATGAAGAATCATGTCACATGCTGGCAACCGTAAGACGCAAAAGTTTTAAGTTAATCTAACGTAGCCTAATTTACCCTAATGGATGGCTGGCAATTGTCATAGCTACAGGCAAGTATCTAGGTTTTCACAACCTAGATATTTTTATAGACACCGATACGTGAGTTACAGTTAATGCCCAATGTACAGTACATGTGACAAAAAGTGACACTAGTCCAAGTCAGTTTAATTGTCTTGTTTTGGCTGCCCAGCTTCTGAGATAGTGTGGAAGGATACGAGAATAGTTGATGTTGCTGGTGGGAAGGGCTAGGGTGAACATTACTAAACAAGTACATCTTTGACTCTACACAGGGATATGTTAATGGCCAAGCAAAGGCTCCGCTATAGTTTCTAGAGGAGGGGGTGTTTGGGCCAGTTCTGACCCAATGGCAATGGTGAAAATGGCCTTTGTGTGTATTTAATATCTGCCTGTGGTGTTGTTGTTTTGACATTCATGTGTATGCATAAAAACAGATTAAAAATACACAGATCTACTCGCAAGTACATATACCCCTAAACGTGTACTGAATACAAGCTTTCAGCTGTTTGAGGGACTGGTTCATGTTGCTTTCACAGGGTTAGGAGAAGTCAGGATTGTTGGTGCCAGGCACGTTTGTGGGTGAGAGTCAAAAGCAAAGAATTGCGTAGGAAGAACGTCGGAAGAATGTTTTAACATTAATCACATTAAAAAGATGGTAGCAATGTTGCTTAATCGTATCGTAGTTTGTCGTCACAAGTTTTGCTTTAAGGAACAGATCAAATGAGTCATTACGCTATTGTATCCCTTTTAACCATGACATCATTTTCTTCCACAATGATTCACAGATTGTAGTTTGACTGGACTTTAATCTACCAATTTTGAGATTGACTACTTTTTGAGTTTAATCTCATCCAACAAATTCTGTGACCACTTTAGACATAACTATGATACACATTGCAGGCATAGAAGATACACAGATCCCAGTATGCCAACAAACCTGAAAAAAATACTCCTTAATTTATCAGGTCAGTGGAGGCATATTACCCAGAGAGTTGGTGTGGGGTTTTAACTCTGATACTTGTGGTTCAGAAAGAGTTTTGTTGTTCTCACAGGAAACTGGTCCAGTGATAAGACCATCTGGGATAACACTAGAGGTGTCTGGCAGAACATCACGGAACCTGTTTTACTCACTTGAAGCTCTTATCATGGACAGAAAGGAGGGAGGGGTATGTCATTGGGGTGGTGGGGGAAGTCCACATCCTCTCCGAGAGTTTAACCCCCCCTTTCAATGTTTGGATTTAAAACACTGTTTTTTGATAACCGAAGCAATCTAAATATACTTTTACTGAACTCTATTGTCTTTATCACCACAAAATGGTGTACCGTTTGGCTAAATGTCAAAAATAGACCCACAAACAGGACAACATTCCAAAAAGAAAAGAGCAGAGTTTAGCTCTAGAATCAAGTGATGTTAGTTACCACTCCTCCACTGGCAGGGTTGTATTCAGACTTGTTGGAACCTGCTGATATAGCTTTACCGTGATAGGCTAGGAAAATTCATAATATAATGTATTCTTGGGTTTGGATTTCCAAATTAGGCCAGTGATTAATCGCGCCCTGTTGAGACTTGTTTATACCCATGGGCCTAGTTTTTGTCGGAAAACCCTTTTGTGCAGACAGTTAGGAGAATTTTCTCAGTGCCCATATGAATAACCAAGTTTTAATCGTCACTATATGAAGAAAATTAACTCGTAATTAATCTGCTTAATCTTTATCTGAAGGCTTCTATTAGTTTTTTTTTTTTCTCATTTTAATTTCACTTAATCAAATACCACCTACACCTATTGAACAGTGCTTCTGAAAAACCAGTTTCCCCGCTATTTCAATTGCACCTTAACTTGAGGTTTCTTTTAAGGAATCGCATGTTTAGTCTAATTTTGTGAGTGCAGGTTCGCTGCTCTTTCAGTGTGATTCACCCTCAACGTGCATGTGCATGCTCACGCACATGGAAACATTATGAGTGAAAAGACTATTATGCTTCTGACAACCTATGCACCAACCTGCCGTTCACCCATTCAAATGGTCTCCTAACACACCTCCTGTGCCCTCTTATTCATATGGGCACCTAGTTATGCTAATGTAGGCTTGTTCACACTTTTGCTAACCTGTAAACGTTATATTTGTTAACTTTTTTTCCCCCTTTGCTGTTCTCCTCTGAGCTGATAATTACAGTTGCAAAGCACAGCATTCAACAAATTACTACTTTGATTCTAACACTGGTGAACTGACTGTGGTCTGCTGTTGTGGTTTACAGAGCCAGTGGCTCTTTTGTTTTGTCTCTCTTTCTCGATGTCTCTTGTTCTCTCTTCTTTTTCAACCCCACAGTTCTCTCCCCCTTTCTTTCCCCTTATCTAAACTACCCATCTTTTGGAGTCACATGATGACCCTCAGTTGTGCTGCCTTTGGTGTTCCGGTGACCTAGCCTAGAGCCAGGATACAATTGCTTAAGTCCATCTTCTTGTGCGTAAATGGTGGGGGGGGGGCACTGACTGCCGTTGTCATTTCAACACGTCGAGACTGCTTAGTCATCTACCTGTATTGTTCTTTTGTTGAATGCGCCTCCATCCTTCCTATTTCCTACTGTTTTGCTTGGCCAAGCTGCTCAGTGCTATTCGAGTTGTGTTTATGCAATGATGTGGTTTTTACATACAGGACAATACCACAGTTAGTAGCAGTTAGTCTCATGTGCAGTTAGTCTCATGTGCTGCTTACAGAAGCCCCCTTTTTTTGTACCCAACTATGGAAGACTAGTATTTGGAGGAACTATGCCATTGGCATTTTTGGCTTTGTGTAGAAAATGATATCTTTCAAGGGTTCTGATCATGTATTTTCTAGAGCATTCAGTGTGCCCATTTGTGAAACTGTTTTATTCTTTTTAGCTAATTTAGACATATCTCATCAAGGCCTGTTTTATGGTCTGCATCAGCTGCAGGAGCACAAGTAGAAGTTTAGAACAGTTCTACTTTTTGTATCATTTAGCAAGTGGCTACTGATAAATACAACGTCAGACATCCCAGTTTCCTCTTCCTGTTTGGCAGCCATAGTGACGGTCCCCTCTAACGTTGCATTTCCACTCATTTTCTCCTCAGTATGGAGCGGAGTTCCGGCGGTTCTCGGTGGACCGGGTCAAGCCCGGCAAGTTTGAGGAGTTCTACAAGCTCATCGCGCATATACACCGTATTGCCAATATGGAGGTGATGATTGGATACGCTGACGTCCACGGCGACCTGCTGCCAATCAACAACGACGACAACTTCTGTAAAGCCGTGTCGACAGCACACCCGCTGCTCAGAATCTTCATACAAAGACAAGGTAGGCCGAACCCTGGGGAAAATTGTTAATAAAATACATGTATTTATTAAAAAAAAAATGTATATTGTATTATTTATTAAGACTCAATAGTACAGATATTCCATGTTAGTTTATACTGTGTAAAAGTTTAAAAAAAAATCAGTGGGACATTTAAACTAGTATCTAGTATTTGTATTGCTTTGGTGGTTTTTGTTATACATACGTAGCATTAGTATTGGGTTTTAACCTGTCACCGCTTATAATCCATCAGCTAAATCGTCTGTAAACAAACGCTGTACAGTAGCGTATGAGCTAACTAAAAGGGTCAGTTTGTCCCATATATAATTGTACTCTAATCAGGAATATTTCCTTATCCAATTATGTCTCCCTTACTGGCAGAACTAGGCCTTTTTGTTTACCTCATGCAGAGTTTGTGTGTGTGTTTCCTGCCCCTTTTTATTGGCTGGATCTGTCCTTGCCTGTGTCTGTCTGCCCAGCTAAGTCTTGCGTCTTATCCAAAGGAAGGGCCTGCAGGCGCACACACACACACACACACACACACACACACATACACACACACACACACAGAGGCTGGTGGCATGGCAAGCCCTATAGAAATCAGGTCATTGAGCAAACCCTGCATCCCAGCATACCAGACATTACTGAGAGACAAAGAATCTGCATGAAAAGAGAGGCTCTTGAGCAGTGTGTGTGTGTGTGTGTGTGTGTGCACGCGCAACGGCGTGAGTGCATTAATTTGTGAGCATGTGTTTGTTCAAAGACAAACTTCAGAAACCCTTAAATAGTCTTCCTGTCTATGCCCCTTCTCTTCTGTCTCCCAGATTTGAGTAGGCCTTGACTGTCTGCCAGCTAGCTAACAAACTAGCATACAAATTAATCTATCACCATTCACGTCCATTCTTGCCCAAATCCTATTTGGAATGTCTCAGTTGTGTATTAAAAAGTACAGTTTAGCAGTGGATCTATCTTGTAACAGATTGTAGCCATTTAAAAGACAGCGGAAAGACCCTTGATGTAATGCAGTAGAGATGCACCGGCCATCACCTGGAATCGGCCGGTTTTTGCTCCTAACACGGAATCGCAAACCACATTTTGTTTATTTTGGCCGATCTGTGTCAAGTCTGTGAACAGGACATTAAGATTGCAATCTGTAATATCTGCAAAGGAAAGGTGTGGAAATTCTTCAGTGTCCGAGAAAGTCGTTAGGAAGTTAACTATACTCGGGTAAAATTGGATTTATATTAGACATACAAACTTTAAGCGTTTCCTCCTGTTTTAATGAATCATTGATTTAAATATTCTGTGACACGATTTGGTAATAACTCTAGTAGGCCCTCTAATGAGCCAGAGAGTGTATTGTTTCAGTGGTTGTGGTCGAGGGGAATGTGCACTTGCTGTGACTCAGACTGACTGTCCTAAGCCTCACTGGCGTGTATTGTTGTTGGCGAGACAATGCATTGTGTGTATGACCCTGCCTGCACCTCACGTCTCAGAAGACGAGAGAGAGAGAATGTGTGTGTGTCTGCGCGTTAGGTCTGTGCATGGGCATGGCCTTTGTACTGGACTGTGCCAGGCAGTACTAGTCAAGCTGGAAGGTCTTCAGCGAGTGAGCTTCAGTGCTGTGACTGTGTAACTATGCCTCATTCCTGCTCAGAAGACCACCTAGCATGAGTTAGACACACATACAGAAGGACACTGACTCACTACTCTGCCACAGTGGGGGCCTTCTAACTGGTATAACACCACCAGACTGGACCTGCCTTTCTTCATACCAAATCCACATGTGCAAACACAACACACACTGAATAAACACTGACGGCAAACTATAGTTGCTCAGTCCCAAGTATCTTTTTTTGGTTTTCAACTCTAAAGGAACAGAAAAGGGCCATAACAGATGAAGTGGGTAGAAGTTTAGCAGTGAGAAACTGGGACTTCCCCCAGAGCCTGTATTTGTTGGGTAATTAAGAAATCTCACGGGTAATAAAAGCATCTCTCAAAACGTCTGTGCCGCTTGCATAGTAACTGGCTTTGAGACTTTTCCCAGTTAGATGAGAGATGTGAGGAAACGGGACCGTAGAGGTCACCTGTTGTCGTCACCTGTTGTCGTCTCATTTCATTGTCCTCAAGAATTTGTGTGTGTGTGTGTGTGTGTGTTTTTATTTGTGTGTATGCCTGTGTGGAATGAGAAAAGCCTATTGATGGTCCTGTGTGAGTAAAATAGCAACGCTTT